>JALPQI010019163.1:0-18458 GCA_025490895.1 Thaumatotibia leucotreta
GTAATGGAGTTTATTTTCTATACTCTGGAAACAAAATACGTCATTTGAAAACACATGCGACGGTGACGGCTCGAAGTCAAAACGATCAGGATGTCAATTTAGCTATAATAATAATAAGAAAGATAGAATATGTTTGTTATATAATTATAATAATAGGTATACTATACATATTCAAAGTGATACGAGTCTTTAATTAATGGTTGATTTGTGGAATAAAATCTGTGCTCATCGCCACACCGCGATTTCTACGGCCGTAAGACTTGATAAGAAAGTATGTACCGCATCTTCATCTAAATTATTTTAGTATTTTTCATTTATTCAAATAAGTTATACCTACAGTATAACAGTAAAAACCAAATCCTCGCGAACTACAAAGTACCTACATTAACTTTAAAGCTGCGCTTTATGATGTCTGACCAGTAGTAGCCGTATCATGGAAACTGCGGACGGCACGAAACCAAAAATGAGCTGAACTGCACATAAATAAGTTCGGAAACGTAACTTATTGGTTTTTGGTTTGACACTAGAATGATTTATATATTATACTTATATTCTCTTTCCAGAAATGGCACATACGCTTTACTCATACTTAAATACTGAAGGATTCGCTGAGTGGCACGACAGGACTATCAATACGGACACAAAAACCTACCTACTAGTTATTTGGCCGTGTTTTCCCTGTAAGTTGCAATACATTCCTAGTTATTTATTTGTATTTTCTATATTCTTGTTATTATACGATTTTAATATTAGGTATGCATAAATTTATGGCCACAGCTGGATATACTCGTAATTTTTTCACTTTTGTATCGTATATCTGCTAGCATACAAGTAAATCGTCTTCTGATAGCCAAAATTGTCACTCCTCTTAGCAACCTCGTATGTCAGTATTGGTATCGTATGTTAGCCGTGTGGTGACGGCAATAAGAATACATTTGTCACCACCCCAACTCCTCCTGCGGTTGTCGTAAGAGTCGACTAAGGGATTGAAGTGTCACTGACCATTATTTGATAAAAGATTGATGATGGGCAGCAGCGTCATCATAGTGGACACATTACTGCGATCGCCAATCCGCTTGCCCAGCGTGGCGATTATGGGCATTTACCTCCTAATGCGTTTATACACATATTTAATAGGAGAGGCTTACGTCCAGCAGTGGACTATCATAGGCTGATGATGATGATGTTTTGATCATAGCACGAGCAAATACTCGTACACGTTTATGTGACGTAGGTAACTCCAAAAATGGTAAATTACAAACATTCTTGTAAATTCGAGGTTCTATTGCGTATTTTATACATTGGTAAAAATAAATGTAAACAATTAGAGACTCAACTTATTGTTCATTTGAATGACAATGTCAAACTTCGTGTATAAGCTGTTTTTTTCTGGTAGTGCAAAGGTGGGATCCAAATTTATTTTAATTTAGAAACTTGAAACTTTAGTATTAATAAGGTATTTTACAAGGGTACAAGAAATGTAATTTAATCATTTCTTAAAGGTTAAAAGGGGATTAGAATGTTTATAGCTATGATAATCCCTATAAAAGTATTCTATAACAAGGGGATGCAAAGCTAGAATTGGAGACCTAAAACATTGTAGGAGATTACTAAGTCAAATACGAAAAATGCAATAATATATCAAGAGTGTAGGGACATATCATGATTGAGAGGGTTAAGTAGGGGTGTAGATTTTGTTTAAGGAGACTAAGGTAGACTATAAATTTAGTGTAAATTACTAGGGCTAGAAAGATGGCATTTTTACAGAAGGTTACTTATATAATCATTTGTATACAAAATAAGAAACCATTATATAAAATTTAAACCCTAAAGTGGTTAAAAGGTAGTTGAAAGTTTGTATGGAAATAGTGTGATTTGAAAGATAGCAACTTGATACGTCGTATTCCAACTGTTGATTAAAAAATAAGACAAATCAATTTCAGATTTTTTTTAATATTTATCCCTTAACACTTTCGACGCCGGTGACAGTGTTCACCGTCATACAAGTGTACAAAAAAATGTCTTTAAACCGAAAGTTTGTCTGAAGAGTATATTTTTAAGATAAAATTAAGGGGTGCCTGTCGTGTCGCATAACGTCGATTGTCCTAAAAATTTTTGGCCGAGAATGTTTGGTATAGTGTTAAATGGCATATTACTCGTTTAGCCTACTTTATTTTGCGCAAACACATTTAAAACACCTACACCATATTTATCCTAATATTGATTACTCGAACGTCGAATGGCCGTGTCGTTTGCCGTGTGGTGACGGCAGTAAGAATACATTTGTCACCACCCCAACTCCTCCTGCGGGTGTCGTAAGAGTCGACTAAGGGATTTAATTGTCACTGACCATTCTACAAGATTGATGATGGGCAGCAGCGTCATCATGGTGGACACATTACTGCGATCGCCAATCCGCTTGCCCAGCGTGGCGATTATGGGCATTTACTTCCTAATGCGTCTATACGCAAAGTTAATTGGAGAGGCCTACGTCCAGCAGTGGACTAATATAGGCTGATGATGATGATGATGATGATGAACGTCGAATTACCTAAAGCTTAATAATCATAATGTTCATTGTAATTAATATTATTTTTCCTACTGCTCAAACTGTCAATTTTCTTTGCGCCTACAATTGTTATGTCCGAAATTTCATTGAAAAAAGCATATTAACAATATGGTGAATGGTTTAAAATAATGTTCAAGTAATAAGCCAGGGTAAAACCGACTTGGAATGGTTAGGTTTCTAGGATAGGGCGGAGTGAAAGGCGTAGTCTATAAAATACTTAAGTAAGTTTACCCATCCTCCTTCTTGTAAACCCGAAAAAGGGGCTCGGGGGCGAAGCCCCCTGCATTAGAAAATAATTAATCTGTACCTCCCCTACTCCTAACCTGGATAGGTTCGTTAGGTACCTTTTATCCCTTATATCAGGAATAGAAGTCCCGCGCAGCGGGGCTTCTTCGACCGGTTCCTAGGTCCGTACTGATGACTAAAATTCTTTGGACTACAGGGTTGGGTGGTTTAAGGGAGGGGTTAAGTTTAAGGAAAATATTTTTTTAAAGGTAGTTAGTTTTAGTACATTAAGTAGTACGATCATCACAATTATGCACAATTATTATTCGATACATACACATTAGACACGAAAATCATTAGGACAAACGATATTTAGGAACAACCAAGTTAGGATCAACAATTTAGGCAAAACAAAAATATGTGCAACAATGTTTAGGCCATTCATTTTTCGGCGTAAAGTTGGTATGCGACAAATTTTTCGAAATAAAAAAAATATGCCACCCGATATAGACCCAAAATTAATTCCAACCTTTTTAGGGTTCCGTGGTAAGCGAGGAACCCTAAAAAACTCTAGGCCGTTAGTAAAATAAATTTGCAATTTGGTACACGTATACCTACATATCAGTCACATCGAAAGAGGTAGAATAAAATATAGTAAAAAATATTTTGCTGTAATCTTATAGTATGGTTGGTATTGTTGAATAGGTCTATAAAAAAATTCGGGTTACAAAAGAGAGTTTTTTTTAGGGTTCCGTAGCCAAAATGGCAAAACGGAACCTTTATAGATTCGTCATGTCCGTCTGTCCGTCTGTCACAGCCGATTTACTCAGAAACTAGTAATGAAATTTGATAAGAATACGTGTTGTATTAACCGCTACAGAATTATGATACTAAATTGTAAAAAAATTAATTGGGGTTGGGGCCCTCCATACATGTAACTGAGGGATAGATCTTTTTTTAGATGTATACAAGCGTGTGGGATATCAATAGAAAGGTCTTTGAAAATGATATAAAGGTTTATACATCACACTTTAATTTAAGCGAACCATTTTCGAGATATCAGCTCTCAAAGTCTGAAAAATGTGCCCCCCCCCCCCCCCTCTATTTCTTAAACTACGTGCATTAAATTCTAAAAACAAATTATGTTATGCATACTATTAATAAATTCTATCAACGATTTTTGGTTTGACTAAATTATCTCTTATAGTTTTTAACATAAATTGATAATGATACGGAACCCTTCGCGCGCGAGTCCGACTCGCACTTTGCCGGTTTTTCTTTGCAAGTTAACGTTTTCGGAATTAACCACTAGACAAAAAATGTTTTCTTGCCCCAGGGTCCGCTGGATGAGGGTGACGCAGGATCGGTCATTGTGGCAATCTTTGGGAGAGGCCTATGTTCAGCAGTGGACGTCTTTCGGCTGATATGATGATGATGATGGATGATGATGATGACATTACGATACAAGCGTGAAAAAAGTAAAGGTTGGCGATAAAATAAAACACGACCGAAAGGAGTGTTTTAAATCGACACGAGATTTTAGGGTTCCGTAGTAAACTAAGAACCCTTATAGTTTCGCTACGTCCGTCTGTCTGTCTGTCTATCTGTTTGTCTGTCCGCAGCATAACTGAGTGACCGTTAGAATTAGAAATTTGCAACTTGGTATAGTGTACATATTAATCAGGCCGATAAATTGATAGAATAATATACAAGGTGATCCTATTAACTATGCGTATTGGACATTAGGAGGTAAATGCCCATAATCACCACGCTGGCAAAAGGGTTGGCGATCGCAGTAATTTGTCCACTGTGACGATACTGTGCTGCTGCTGCTCATCATCAATCTTCTATAAAGAAATAGTTATTTGTTGTACAAGGGTGCAAAGTTGTATTTTACCCGCGAGCACGAAATTGAAACACGAGCAAGCGAAAGGATTCCATAGTTGAACCACGAGCGAAGCGAGTGGTTTTAAAACAGAAACCTGAGCGTAGCAAGTGTTTTAACTTACGAGAAGTAAAATACATTTGCACTCGTGTGTAACACAAAACTTTTCCCCTCACTATAGCGAGGAACAGGAGGAGGTTTCTGATTTGAATGAAAAAAATTGAGGATATACTTCATAGTAGCAGAAGTGCTGAACCACCACCAGTTTTCTTTTTTATCTTTTAATTTCTAAGTTTTGCCCATTCAAAGTTAAGAGTGGGGTTAAATTCCTGCTTGTACAAAATCAGACCTAACTTTTTCTCTATAAGAGGTAACAAAATAATTATTACTTTGTCATTATATTTTCTAAATACGTGGTTAAATTTTTTTAGGTTCATTAACGGGCATGGTGTATACAGTCAATTTCAACTGTCTGGATTTAATTCAATATTTAAAAGATTAAGGTCATATTTATATTTTAATCTGCATAAATATAACAAGAGAAAAAATGCACTAGGTGAGCAGTTTAAAAAATCGTATTTCGGAAAATAGGCAAAATAACAATTTTTTTTTCCAAATCTAACTAAAGAAGATGTCATCTATAATTTATGATTAAAATAAAGAAAATATTTTATCTTCCACATTGATTTTTTTAGAGTCAAACATGAGCATTTTCGAACGTCTCAATTTTCATTTTTATTTTTCTATTACAAGTAGTTGCTCTAACACATTTATATTTATTTTACAAGATGAACACGGCAGTACTTTATTTTTTAGAATAAAATTATATGTGATATGCAACAGGGTTGGCTCAAGAACCAATTGAAAATATAATGACAAAGTAATAATTATTTCGTTACCTTTTATATAAAAAAAAGTTATGTCTGTTTTTCCACAATTAGAAATTTGACCCCACTCTGAATTTTGCAATGGCAAAACTTGGAAACTAAAAGATAAAAAAGAAAACCGGTGGTGGTTCAGCACTTCTGCCACCATGAAGTATATCCTCCATTTTTTTCATTCAAATCAGAAACCATGCAGCATACTCGATTTGTTGATTTCACCTGGAATGACCCTTTACCATTATTTCGTTAGGTCGGTTGGTCTTTCTTGAGTGAAATCTAATTTCTTCTGATTTTTTTAACACTTTTTTTCCTAAGTTTTCAGCTTTGTTCAAGTGGGGAACAAAAGAAATAAACAAACACTGACGTCGTTTATACCAAGAAAGAAAGTAAGGTATGTGAGTTACAACCCGCAAATGGTAGGTATATAAACCCCTAATATTTTAATTTGCAAGTATAAGTATTATTTTTTTATATAATTATAGGTAATATATAGACAGGGTAGAAATTATTTTTGGGTTAGAGAGGGCAGCTACCAGATCCAGAGTAGCTATGCGAAAATGGTCTTATATGACCTTCCTCGATTTTAAATTAGTGAAAATTGGCGTTTACTGATTTTGGGAAAATCATACAGGTTGCGAGAAAATTGACATTTTTAACAATAGTACATTGTTGTAGAGGCTGGTAAGTAAGCAATAGATGAACGAGTTTGTTTGAAGGCCGACCCTTTGGAAGGCCTTCGATAGTACGAGTTCATCTATTGCACTTTTAGCCGAGGCTAAACATTGTGCTTTTCACGACAACTGTGAGGAAATAAAACACATTTTTTATAATTATTAAAAATTAGTCACATTTGTATGTGGCTGAACGCCATGATCCTGTGCCGCAAAAATCAAAAAAGCAGTCCGACAAAATTTCTCTGAAATAATTTTCAAAACGTCGTATCTACCTATGAAATCCGTGTTTAGATATGACCTTTTAGTTTACGTTCAACATTGCTGTACTGTTCGTGACGTTCATAGATGTGCAGCTCTACAGCTGTCACAATTTGACAGCCATACGTCGATAGGCAACTTTCCGTACTGTGTTTAGACAAACAATCACCACATTTACGAACAGTGTCGTGAAAACTTTTTTTGATGCCAATCGATCCTGTTTCTGTTCAGGATCAAAAGCTTGTATGAGACCAAAAAAATTTTTCGGCTAGAAAAGCCGCAAATCGAGATAATGAATGTAGCTAATGTTTCCACACAGTATTATTGTCATTTAGCATAGGAGGTATAATTATCGTGACATATGATGTAATTAAACTTTCACTTTTTTTCCATAGTAAATGTAACTATGAAAACAGTTTTCTTGAAATTTTGGCTTTTTTATACATTGCTATAAGTTGCAGCCGTGTGGTGACGGCAGTAAGAATACATTTGTCGCCACCCCAACTCTTCCTGCGGGTGTCGTAAGAGTCGACTAAGGGATTGAAGTGTCACGGACCATTAATTGATAAAAGATTGATGATGGGCAGCAGCGTCATCATAGTGGACACATTACTGCGATCGCCAATCCGCTTGCCCAGCGTGGCGATTATGGGCATTTACCTCCTAATGCGTTTATACGCTTAATAGGAGAGGCTTACGTCCAACAGTGGACTATCATAGGCTGATGATGCTATAAGTTGACCCCTGAGAAACTATTGGTACTGGATACGAATGGAATCGATTAACATAAAAAAATTAAGCGTGAAAAAATATTTTTCAGTACAGATTTACAGATGGTGTATTTTTTGGTGTATGGTGTATTTTAGTGGGTCATTTTACGTCAGGTCCAAAACTTCGGAGGAAGGAAACTTCGGATCTGTACTAAAAAACGTCGTAGGAGACACGTGCAAAAACGAAATTCGTAACTCGTCGCCACTCGTCACTCGTTTCGAATTTCATGTTTTTCGCACTTGTGTCGAAATGTATTATTTTAACATTCATACAAATTGTATGGGGATTTTAAATCTCGATTTGCGGCTTTTCTAGACGAAAACTTTTTTTTGGGTCTATACAAGCTTTTGATCCTGAACAGAAACAGGATCGATTTTTTTTCCTAGCCTGTAGACGTGTCCCAATGCTAGGCAAATGTCTCTCCCTCAGATCTCCACAGCTCCCGGTTCGGTGCCAAGTCTGGCCATTGTTGGCGAAGGCGTCCAGGTCGTCCTGCCATCTGCGCATGGGCCTGCCTCGTCCCCGCCTAGTTTGCGGCATCCACTTGGTGGCAATTTTATCATTGTCATTGGTAATGAAGTTCGTCTATAAAAACTGTGTATATTTATATTATATTTTTTTATTCACAAGTACGGTTGCAACCAATTGTACTTGAAATTTATTTTTAAAATGGATCTTTTCAAATAGGAGACGCAGCATGACTTCAAAAAATTTAGAACAAATCTTAATTTGCTTTGCAGAGCTAAAACAGCAATGAGTCCATATATGTATACTTCAAAGACAGGTAATAGAAACTTCAAAGATAGGTACTCTCTTGTCAAAATGGCAGATAATTTTGAATATAACTTAGAAATAGAAGAGGTACTATTTTTTCACAAAAGGTAAAACAATCCAATATGAATTGATCGAATTCAGGATCTGGTCCCGATATTATTATGGTTAATGCAAAACCCTCTCGACGTTTTTATCAAAACCCGATAGATTAGATAATTGTTCAATAGGGGGGCTGCATAATTAATGAACAATAGTATATTTAGTAGCAGCCTTCCGCCCATGCGAAGCCGCCGTAGCTAGTTATGGAAAATTACTTTATTTCCACAACATAATGTAATATTTATAAATGTACCTTGTGTAATAATAATAACATTAATAACAATGATACCTCGTGCGAAACTAAATGTAATTTTTGGTAACCGTTATAATGGCGGGACCAGATTCTGAATTCGATCGATTCATATTGCATTATTTAGTACTGAATTAGTACTATTTGGTACCAGTTGTAAAATAATTTGTACCTCTTCAATTTCAAAGTTATATTCAATCAGTCTGG
Source organism: Thaumatotibia leucotreta (assembly GCA_025490895.1). NCBI lineage: Eukaryota > Metazoa > Arthropoda > Insecta > Lepidoptera > Tortricidae > Thaumatotibia > Thaumatotibia leucotreta. The sequence continues at coordinate 8,597 of JALPQI010019163.1, forward strand.
TCCCGCCATTATAACGTTATAATGGCGGAACCAGGTCCTGAATTCTGTCGATTCATATTGCATTATTTAGTACTGAATTGGTACTATTTGGTACCTTTTGTAAAAAAAGTACCTCTTTTCAAAGTTATATTTGAAATAGTCTGGTCCCACCATTATAATGTTATAATGGCGGAACCAAGTCCTGAATTTTGTCGATTCATATTGCATTGTTCAGTACTGAACTGGTACTATTTGGTACCTGTTGTAAAAAAATTAGTACCTCTTCCATTTCAAAAATTATATTTCGAATAATCTGGTCCCGCCATTATAACGTTATAATGGCGGAACCAGGTCCTGAATTCTGTCCATATTCTGTCGATTCATATTGCATTATTTAGTTCTGAATTAGTACTATTTGGTACATCTTGTAAAAAAATTAGTACCTGTTCCATTTCAAAATTATATTTGAAATAGTGTGGTTCCGCCAGACCATTTGAACCAGACGATTTCCCGCCATTATAACGTTATAATGTCGGGACCAGACTATTCGAAATATAATTTTGAAATGGAAGAGGTACTATTTTTTTTTTACAACAGGTACCAAACAGTACCAATTCAGTACTAAAAAATGCAATATAAACCGACAAAATTCAGAACCTGGGTCCGCCATTATAACGTTATAATGGCGGGACCAGACTATTTCAAATATAGCTTTGAAATGGAAGAGGTACAATTTTTTTTACAAATGGCACCAAATAGTATCAATTCAGTACTAAATAATGCAATATGAATCGACAGAATATGGACAGAATTCAGGACCTGGTTCCGCCATTATAACGTTATAATGGCGGGACCAGACTGATTGAATATAACTTTGAAAAGAGGTACTTTTTTTACAAAAGGTACCAAATAGTACCAATCCAGTACTAACAAATAATGCAATATGAGTCGATCGAATTCAGGATCTGGTCCCGCCATTATAACGGTTACAATTTTTGTGGACCAACTCAAATTATTTTATAAAATATTTTTTAAGTTATTTATTTTAATTAGGTAGACTAGGTAGTAACACTACGATGTACCTATATATATAATTGTAATTCTTCAATTTACATTTGTAATTGTAATTCTTGAAATAAACTACTGATTACCATTTAAGATAATATAATAAATGCCTTAATGTTTTACCTATGTGCATTTTTATTTTTATAAAGAATGCAATTTCATTTAGTAAAATAAGCTCCCTTAAACCTGATAATTGCTGATAAGTCACATTAATAATTATACAAATGTAATGCATAATTCCATTCATTAGGCTTTTCACGGAAACTTCTTCACCATTGCACTGAAAAGCGAGTTGTGGAGAAGATAGAATCGGGTTTTTTCTTCAATATACGAAAATAAGAGATTGTGCATTACATCTATACACTTGTTAATCTCACCAAACAATTGTTCAGGTATATTTAACTTCTTAATAATCTCCAAATAGAAAAAAATAAATAAATTTAGAATATTTACCTCTGTATATATCAAATTAGTATGGACTCGCAAATGTGCGTCGTTGGCACTGCAATCGTTGGTGGACTCTTGTGCGTTTGACGCACACAGCAGTGGGAAAGTTGAATGTCTACGAAAAGCTGGTGATAGTGAATACTTAGGGCCTATATTCAACAGTATCGTGTTCTGATCAGAAAAAAAAATATATATTTTTTATTATAGTGGACTAATGGATTACAACCAGTTGGTCAAACAGGCATACTATCGGAGTATCGAACCAAGCCATTTTGTTCTAACGCGGATTTTTTTTCTCTGACTATTTCCTAATCAGAATACGATGCTGTACAGTCACCATCTGATAGAGCGGAGCGGCCAGGATGCTCATAAATATCAGAGCAGGCCGCTATTATCATGGCGTTCGTGTGCATGTTCAGATATTTTAGAGTGCCGTGGTCGTTCAGATATATCTGATGATGACTGTAACAAATTGATTGATCTGCTGAAAATCCATTTTTAGTACAGATTTTTGCCGCACTAGTGTGAGAAATGGCTCATTTCTTATCAGGTAGAAACTTTAGAGGGCCATCTGTACTGAAAAACGTCGTATGATACACGTGCGAAAAGGAAATTCCTAGCTCGTGTCGATTTAAAACACTCATTTTATCTTCTTTCTATTAAATCTGTCTTTTGCATTGCATTGAGCGACTCGAAAAGACAAGGATAGTCTTATAAAATCTATCGCTCTCTATCTTTTTACCATCTAGTACTTTGACAAGTGTAATGTTTCAAAAGAGGTAGTGATAAATTACAAACTCGGCCGCTTTCATAAAAAAAAATCACCAAGGTTCAATGACCCCGCTCGGTAAAATGAGGTAGTGTGCGTGAAGTGCGCGTGTGTGCGAAATGGGGAAATTTGACAGAATCTGTAAAATTTCCCACATCTATCCGACCCCGACAAAAATTCAAATTTTCTATGAGTGATCAACAATTCGAGCCTTATTCTTTTAAATTTGTTTTGTAATGAAGTTAAAATTGTTTAATAATAAAAAATTACACCTTTTACCTCTGCTCAAGGTTGCTGAACAGAGTATACCACATAGTTTGTAAGATTCTTTCTCAACATAATTGATGCGATCGTGATCATTGTTTTGATTATAACCTTAATTATGTTATTGTTTTGCAATCGATCTATTTAATAATTTATTTATTCTATTGGTTAGTAAATTACACGTTTACTTGCAATAATAATTTGACAACCATAACTTACTAATATAAAACTAAATAAAATCTAAAATAAATCTAAAACAGGCCCCTGCGGCATGGTACCCAGGACGCTGGCAACATTTCCTCGCTGGATTGCTAAGCTAATGCGTTGAGCGAGGAATCTGCCAGCTCTTGGGTCTCCCGTGGCGACTCTGAGTCTCTTCAATAGGTCTTACTAATTGGTACCCTTATACTTATACCACATTAGAGAGCTTACTGGGGATATCGAAAATCATTAATTCGAGAATTTGTCTCTGTTCCACTGATTACGTCTTTCTTGGAGTGAAGGACAGCGAGTCTACCGCAAATTCCGAAAATCGTAAATTTTGAAAATATGTATCTGTCACGCCAATCGCACTTTCGGCCGTGTGGTGACGGCAGTAAGAATACATTTCTCACCACCCCAACTCCTCCTTTGGGTGTCGTAAGAGTCTACTAAGGGATTGAAGTGTCACTGACCATTATTTGACAAAATATTGATGATGGGCAGCAGTGTCATCATAGTGGACACATTACTGCGATCGCCAATCCGCTTGCCCAGTGTAGCGATTATGGGCATTTACTCGTACCTCCTAATTCGTCTATACGCATAGTTAATAGGAGAGGCCTACGTCCAGCAGGGGACTATGATAGGCTGCAGATGATGTAATCGCACCTTTGTTGCAGTGATAGCGACAGATTCTCGAATTCAGATGTTCGCGTAGACCTACGGTTTGTATTGTATAACCATTTTTTATATACTTGGTTCTATCGCCTTTTATGTCACTCGTTAGGCAACGTTCTCTTCAGTGTTAAAATCACAGTTTAATAGCGTTAAAATTTACAAAACTTTGATTTTTTTGACATTTTTGTGGTCACATGTCATGATAGTAGAGCTTGCAAGATACTTTCTTCTAACAAACTGTTCAAGCGTTGTCTCCTGGGTAACGTGAAAAAATAACAACAAAAAAAAGTTATTGACCAATTTAACCGCCACATTTTAATTTATTAAATTTGCCGTGTGGTGACGGCAGTAATAATACATTTGTCACCACCCCAACTCCTCCTGCGGGTGTCGTAAGAGTCGTCTAAGGGATTGAAGTGTCACTGACCATTCTACAAGATTGATGATGGGCAGCAGCGTCATCATAGTGGATACATTACTGCGATCGCCAATCCGCTTGCCCAGCGTGGCGATTATGGGCATTTACCTCCTAATGCGTCTATACGCAAAGTTAATAGGAGAGGCCTACGTCCAGCAGTAGACTAATATAAGCTGATGATGATTATGATGATGATGAACAATTTAACACTAATTAAAATAGACCATTACATAGCCTAAGGATTTTACAAAATACATTTATGAATATAATATTTCTAAGTGCACAATTTTCGGTCAAAATACTGTAAACCTTTACTGTTACCTCAATTCCGTGGGATTTGCGTTCTGTCTCGCGAATCCATTTTAATATTTTTGCGAATTACGCCAAAGGGGAGAGGCATTTTTAGATACTCGGGAAATATTTGAGGTAACTTTGAGGTAAACCAATTGTTTGAGGTAAGCTACTTGATTACGGTATTGTAATTGGTTATTGATCGTTTTATAGAAGAATATTAATATTGACTGTCGTTTTGTAATGACGTGTCGTATAATTTGGACCCCAAAAGTAAGAGAGGGGACACATTTTCTTTAACTCTGGAGCGGTTATTCTAAAAAATATTGACTGCAGAAAATACTTTCTTTTGGGACCCTTATTTTTTTAAGACATTTATTCAAGTATTCATGTATATCCCATACAGGTTAAAAAAAATCATCCCCACTTTACGAGTATGTACCAAAAAAAAAATTATCACATGTATATTTCAAGTTCGTAATCATAATATTCATAATTACAAAACGCCTAACCTGAGCGAATTATAAAAAAAATTTTCATTAATATGATTTTCTTTTGATAATGACATCTTCCATTTACAATTTACAATGAAATATTAACCGAAAGCAGTTTTACAGAAGCCAGACCCGTACTGGATTTCGTCTTTCTTTTTTGTGAAACAGCAACTTCGATTGTCTTTCCTTTCTACTCGTACGTACATTAAATTATAAATAAATAATTATCTTGGGACATCTTATACAGATCGACCTAGTCCCACGGTAAGCTCAATTAAGGCTTGTGATGTTAAGGCGACGATATATATAATACTTGTAGATAGATACATACATAGACAGCCATGACCAAGAAACAAATAATTGTGATAAATTAATACACAAATAATGCCCTCGCTGGGAATCGTAACCGGAACCTCCAGCTTCGTAGGCAGGGTCACTACCAACTAGGCTACGGAGGCTGACAAATTACTTGATTAAATTACGATTATTGCTTAAAAAGAGGTTTTTTACTTGAGCACCTATTTAAAAACACACACCGACCAAAAGCATGTCAGGCCTGGTTTTAACATATTTATGATGACTTATGAGTTTTTCGTTCACTTTAACTGAGTGCACTTCACGTATATTTTAAAGACAAACGGGTCTTAATCGCGTAAACTTACGTTTAATTATATCCTGACGTTTCGGAAATAACGTTACACCCGTGGTCGCAGGCACACTCTGCCCGGCCCATTTGTCTTTAAAATATGCACTTCACGTAATGTATATTTTTTTATCACACCTATTCGGTGAGTGCGCCAATGCGCTGCGGCGATGAGCGCCGTAGATGCGTCATTACGCCCTAGGGCAATCAAGGATTTTCATACAACATTACGTCGCACGACTGCGCCGACCGCAGCTGACGCAGCGCCGCGCCACGAGTACTATTTTTTTTGAGGGTACGAGTAATAGAACAAAATAGCATTTTCACATTTGTTACTTTTTCTGTCAACCATAGCCATTGCCACGGAAAGTGCACGTTGATAACGATCAAGATGGTTGAGGATACAGGTGCGGATTTGTTGATTTCTTTGGTAAAAGAACGTCCAGTCCTCTGGGACAAAACAATTGACGATTACAAAGATACATTTTTAAAACTTAGTGCGTGGAAGGAGGTCTGCCACGTCATTTTTCCAGAGTTTGAAAACAACACAAGCAAAGAAAAGACAAAACTCGGATGCATCTACTCAACACGGCACCGCAACATTAATCTTGCGATTCCAATATCGCGTACTGTGGCTCGCCAAAGATCTCCTCTTGTTCGAGCTCTAAGAATTTTGAACGCGCTTCTGTCATGGGCACCTGAATGTGATCTGTTCGCAAGCCGATGGGTGACGACAACGTCTATTTGCCCAGTTCAGCAACGTATATCATCTGCACGATGCCGCAACGTCGGTGCCATTACGTGCAATGCCCCGACGCCGCGCCGTTTTACGTTTACGACGCCGCAACGTGGTCATGTGGCCGGGCCCTTACCTTCACCTAAGATCACCTTTTGTAAGCATACATTGATTATTCCTTATCGATATTCCTTTGTCAAGCATGTTTGTAAGTAGGCGTAGCTTAAAGATTTAGTTCAAATCTCTGCGGTGCTTGTTTATTTATGGACATATCGCTATACCTACATAACCTCTTATCTGCGACTCTCACTTGATAGGAAACCCAGCCGTATTTAGAGTGGAATAAAGATGACAGTTCTATGAATTGATTGCTCTATAACCGAGGTTAAGAATAACGTATCTAGCGACGATGTTTCTCTTTGAAAGGTATACGTAGGTGTTGTCTGAATACAGCTATCTACTTAATAAGATATTTTACGGAATACTACGAAGGATTCAATGATTGCAGTTTACATTTTTAGTTCAATAGAGTTACTATTCAGTAATAGTACAAGTCAAGTGCAAATATAAGTATTGAAAGAATCCGCTCATAATTTTTTTTATTTATTTTTTTTTATTTGTAAAACAAGGAAAATACAACAATACAATTAAATATAATACTCGCCAAACTGTTACGTTTGATGGAATATGTTACGACGTTGTTATTATACTCTATTTCAAATACCATGGCCCGAGATGCCACATAAAACTTTGCAGTGGCATCAGGCCACGGTATTTGAAATGGAGTATACACAGAATTAGAGTGCACTGGGACATATTTTTGTGTACATCTTATTTTGTCTTTGACTGTACATTGCACAAGTGCAAAAAACATGATATCCGAAACGAGTGGCGATGTTTTAAAACACGACCAAAGGGAGTATTTTAAATCGACACTAGTTACGAATTTCCTTTTTACACGTGTCTCGTACGACGTTTTTTAGTACAGATAGCCCTCCGAAGTTTTGGACCTGACGTAAAATGAGTCGCTTCTCGCACTAGTGCTTAAAAAAGGCACCAACTGTACTAAAAGATAATTTTCAGTACAAATTGTGTTTTTTACGCGACCACGAACTCAGTCGCCCGCAGACCACGAACCCTGTAAAGTGTTCGAAACGTCGGGATTAATTTAAATTTAATTAATACACGCGAGTTTATCCGTTTTCCATAGTTTTATTTTATGGATTAAAATATTTTTAATAACTGCAGAGGTAAAATGGGAGATAAATTACTCGGGAGTTATTAGAGCAGAAAGGGGCGTCTATCTTTCCTGGACACAAAAGAACACAATTAAAGGTATTTAGAAGTAATATCCTAAAGGTTTTTGTTCTTTAAAATTGGCGCATTCTACGAAAAAGTCGACTTTGTCGGTAGCGTGACGGCTATGACAACACATATCATCATCAGCCAATGTTAGTCCACTGCTGGACATAGGCCTCTCCTATCAACCATGCGTATAGACGCATCAGGAGGTAAAAACCCATAATCGCCACGCTGGGCAAGCGGATTGGCGATCGCAGTAATGTGTACACTATGATGACGCTGCTGCCCATCATCAATCTTGTAGAATGGTCTGTGACAATCCCTTAGTCGACTCTTACGACACCCGCAGGAGGAGTTGGGGTGGTGACAAATGTACTCTTACTGCCGTCACCACACGGCATAAAGACCAGATAAAAAGTCCGAAACTCATTACACTGGAGACATGACACGTGAAATTCGGTTTTTAGTAATTTTTTTGATCTCACTATCTTTATAAGCCGAAGCTCAGTTTCGTTATTATTTTTCTTTCGTTCTTTCTTCAATGCGGTGTTCAAAACATATTTCCGATGATAAGCCGCTATTACTTTGACACAAAACTAAATAAAATCTACTTGGTAACACTTCATATCGTTCATCCTGTAGTGTTCTGATATAGGCTGATTTCTTATGATGATGTCCTCCTTGACGTGTCCGTCAACGGCGAACCCTGGTTCACTAACTTCGTAAATGAGAGCGAAGATGGCTGGCAAATCCAAATTTAGTTTTAAAAGTACGGTTGCACGGCGCACAGTACAACTGACCGAGAGAGTTAAAAGTGTAGTTGTAGGAGGGCTTAGGCCGGTTCTTTTTGTGAAGGCGTTTTACTGCAAGGTCTTCAACACGAAGTTTTTCATAATTTGCCACTGCCTTATTAACAGAGTTGCGCCATTGAGATCTCTGTAGCGCAAGCTCCTCCCATTTATCCTGGGGTAAGCTGCAGGCTGCCAAGTGTCGTTTTAAAACATCCTTGTAGCGTAAAAATTGACCGCCAGGTTTGCGCTTACCTTCCTTAAGCTGCGAGTAGAAAACAGCCTTCGGCAGCCTGGCATCACTCATACGCACAAGGTGCCCGCACCACCTTAATTGCCCTTTGACGAGCATGGACTCGATACCGTCCATCTTTGTCCTACTCAGTACATCAGAGTTTGGAACTCGATCCTGCCACCTTATGCGGAGAATGGAGCGCAAACATCTCATATGGAATACGTCAAGACGCCTAATATCTCCTTTATAGAGGCACCATGTCTCAGTGGCATAGAGCAGTATGGGTAGAACGACTGCCCTATACACAGCGATCTTTGTGTGTAACTTTAGGTCATGAGAGTTCCAAACCCTTGAGCGAAGCTTACCAAAGGATGCCGCTGCTTTGGCAATTCGTGAGGATATTTCCGATTCAAGGCGGTTGTCATCCCGAATAACGCTACCCAAATAACGGAAGGACGCTACCTCCTCGAGAGGTTTACCATCCAGGTATACAGGTGTTGGGTCCGGCTCCGTGCCACGTGCGGGTTGTTTTAGTATCTGAGTTTTAGATGCACTGATGACTAGTCCAAACCTTCGGCATGATTCATCCAGATGGTCTAGAAGTATTTGCAAGCTGTTCAGGTTATCAGCCATCAGACATACATCGTCAGCATAAAGGGCGTCCAGAATAGAGAGCTCTTGTATCTTTCTTTTAGCTCTGAAGCGCGAAGTATCAAAGGACGCCTTTATCGCTTCTGACGAGAAGACGAATTTGGCCTGTGCAACCACGGTATGAGTCTTTTAACACGTAGGCGAAGTATAAGGCAAACAGGGTTGGTGCCATTACACAGCCCTGCTTGACGCCGCTGGTTACGGGGAAACGGTCTGTGAAGTCATTGTTGTGACGTACTCTGGCCATCATGCCGTCGTGGCACGCATGCAAAGGCACCTTTCGCGCCTGCTGAAGAAAAATTCGAATTTCGTTTCAAATTTTAATCCTTGAAAGGATCACGGCCACATTTTAGTACCTATATTTCATGCGTTATTATATCCAACATATTTAGTTTTACTCATATTTTTATTTCGCAGACGCACTTTTGGATATTACCTTTGAGAGATTGCATCATAAAAATCCAACATTAAGATTGATAGGTATCGGCACGAGAGTTGAGGTGAATGATTACACACACATCCAAATGAAGTACTAATTGCTAAAAAAGAATGACTGACACGTCAAAATATTGAAGCAAATCTCTTGAACAAACTTTTTGGTCAATCTTACAATTGCAATGGGGTTTGCTGTCAGTACGAAAAAAGAACACTAATTTCAAATTCCCCGTGTGTTTACATGACATGTTGATGTGTGCGTGACCTCAATGCGAAAAATCTTTAGGCTAAATATCTGCACTCCAAGAAAGAATTACATTTGTTATTTATTTATATCATCGTACGTTGACCCGACGGTCATGCTACGAGGACGTCGTAGCTGCTACGGCGTAGAGCCGCTACGCTAATGGCTGTTTTGCGTGCTACGAGACTATTAAAGAGGTGTGAACAAAGACAGAAGTTTGTT
>JALPQI010019164.1:0-24950 GCA_025490895.1 Thaumatotibia leucotreta
TCGCGTCGCCACTGCCGGAGAGTGACTACTGGACTTGTCTTTATACTGTGGTTTAGCCTTGTTTTGTATACATTACTTATTAGGATCTTTTTTTTTAATAACAGTTGTTTCTATAAAGTAATCATTTCCTGCACCAACTTAAATGTCTCTGTTTGGCCCTATGATTGACTGGTAGAGAATGCCATTTGGCATTAAGTCCGCCATTTGTACAGCATTGTTTGTTTTGTGCAATAAAGTTTAAATAAATAAATAAATTACCAGACCCATGAACATATTTAGCGAAACGGATGAATCATGAAGATTTCCCGACATGTTTTGATCCATTAAGATTATTCAAATTAGGATTACCATTGGCAAAAGCCCGACCTACACCGAGTGTCCGAAATGACATGAGTAACCCGTTTTCCGAAACATTTTAATATGTTTGAGGGTCACTTTAGTATAATTCAAAAAATCAGAAACCTAAAAATATGGTAATTGGTCATTCAAATATTAGAACAGCAGTGTTATTCACTAAAGGCTGGGTCACACCAGATGCGTGTACGTGCACGTGCACGTGCGCGTTGCGTGGCGTGCGCGTTGTAGCTTATGTAAACGTCATATTTGATGGCACACCGCTTGCGTGGCGTGCACGTGCACGTGCACGTCACGTAACGCAGCTCCGTCGAGACAAAACCGGTTGCGTGCTGCGTGCACGCGCTCACGCAGCGGAGCGGCAACGTCGCTTCGATGAGCGCAGTGATGACGTAGTATTTACCGGTGTTCCCCATGAGACGGCGAACCGAACAGGTTGGGTCACGCATTGCTTGGTGCTGCGCAGCTACTGTGCAGCTCTCTTGTATTTATGGTTTTTGTAATCGAATGCCAAATAAATAGGAAAACATATTGAACCTCTACGCAAATACGAATGTATTTTTAAGTTTTATAAAAACACAAAGAAATTATACTATTAAGGGCAGTGAATGTTGATTAATATGGTGCTATATTATTTGTCTTGTTTATTTTCCATGTTTAACTTAAAGATTATCGTGCACGGAATTATTTTGTATTGCAATAATTTCACAATCTTTCAGTCAGTTGTCAAGCAGCATTTTTAATGATACAAGGCTTCAATAAATCATGAAGCTCTTCAAATAAGCCCCTCGACATATGGAAATACCAAAAAAAATGGCCCTCATGTGATTCCAGTTCGCGGTACAGGTTATAAAATTCACCGTATTTTTGCCCGCATTGATTTCGTGAACCCAGGGTCTTTTTTTGTCGTTATTTGCCATGAAAAGAGAAGCAGTAGGGCTTCTTTTTCATCAGACGAACTGCAATCGAACAAAATGAATTGATCAAGACGGACGCAAAACAAAATGGCGGCTAGTCACGCAGCGGTGCTGCAGCGTGCGCCACCGTTGCGTGCACAGCTCTGCAGCTCTGCGTGCACAGCTCTGCGTGCGCAGCTCTCGGTGTGACATGGGTGCCGCGCACGCCACGCAACGCGCACGTGCACGTGCACGTACACGCATCTGGTGTGACCCAGCCTTAAGGAAACCGCCTTGCTGTCAGCGCTGCGGCAGCTTCGAGTCTAAAAATGGTATTCACTAATGTACTTTAAACGACACTAGTGCTCGGCGACGAATGCGGCGTGAGCTGGAACTACATTGTGTCGAGAGTTAGACATTTAGTGTACGAACTTCGTATTCTCTAACGAAAAACAGCGACGAACTCGCCCACAACCTCGCTCACAGCCTCGATTCTTAATGTCAAATAAAACAGCTAGGATTTTAGACAAGGCTGTCTCGACGTCGAGCTCGTTGACGAACGCAGCGTCGAATGTATGAATAAGAGAATAGCATAGCAGCTCTTTCTTAAAGGAATTTTTCATGATATCCTCCTTTAGAAACCTAATATATCGACATCACAATTTCGTTGGTCAGGTCGCGAAAAGAGCACCACATACGGCGGCGTGTCCGGCAACGCCACCAGACCGATGGGGCTCCGAGCGGTGTCAGCTATCGGGAATAAACTACCAGGGTTCCCGATACTCGGCATCGGTGGCATCGACTCGGCGGACGCAGCGCTGCAGTTCATGCTGTGCGGCGCGCCTGTTGTGCAGGTACAGTCAAAGACAAAATAAGAGTACACAATAATGTTCAAAAATCCCAGTGCACTCTAATTCTGTGTAATAAGAACGTCGTAATATATTTATGAGTGGATTCTTTCGATACTTATTTTTGCACTGACTGTACTATTAACAAATAAAACATGGAAGCCGTAACGTCATACTCAATTGCCTTTCAAAAACGGTCTTGAATCTTAGTTGACAAGTGTCACCCCCTCTTCAATGCATCACGGTAATGAATTTCAATATCAACCTATAAAACTTAAACCGCCATTTAAAAATAGTTGTGATTGGTCCAACAATGTTTTGATTGGCTTTATTCTATAAACATTTGTCAAAGATGTTGCACCGAAATAATATATGTGCGATGTTAAGAAAAGCGCTATGTGCTGCCCATCTTGGCACAATTGAACAATTGGTTTTGGGGGCATTTTTGAGCTGGTGTTAGACGTCCATGTTATATATTGTCGCAGCTGTACACACAGTAATCAAGGAAATTGATTTAGGGCGGAGCTATTCTGGAATGTGGTTTTCAGGTGTGGAATCCGTACCTATTTCAAGAAGGACATAGACATAACTGAGTGCAACGTAAATTTACTAAAATTCCCGCACAGCTAAAGTCTCTCGTATGAAGAAAGATTAGTTAAGTTGGGCCTGACAACACTGCAAAAGAGGCGGACTTGATCGAAACTTTCAAAATCATTCAAGGATACTATGAACTATGACTGTCCAGAACTAAACGACCTAAACGAAACTCAAACACGCGCACACAAGGTCACAACCTAAAACTAATAACAACAAAGGACAAAACAAATAAGTATAGGATAAAAACTTAATTGCAAACAGAATAATACAAGCTTTGAACAAACCCTGAAATATACCCTCTGAAGTTGTGAAGAAATGAATGAAAATTCTTTCAAATTCAGAACTGTTTAGGTATCAGATATATAACTAAGACATAATTATGTAACCTTAAAAACATTTCTCAGACAAAGGTGTTTTAATCCTGACAGATCTGCAGCGCAGTCCAAAACCAAGACTTCACGGTAGTGGAAGACTACATCACAGGCCTGAAGGCGCTCCTGTACCTCCGCTCCAAGGGGCTCCCGGGCTGGATCGGCCAGTCCCCGCCTACGTTCAAACACCAGAAGGGCAAACCTGTCCAGACCTTGTACGATGAGAATGGAAAGGTAGTTTTAGACTATTTTAGCCTTGAGCGCCACCATGCAAGCAATGGTGCGCAGTACGCTTAGAAAGTAGATATGATGATATTTTTTTTAGATGCTACTGAGGATTGGTATACCTACTAAATGCGGGTAAGACCGTCGATTAGGAAAGTCCGTCTACCAACTGGGTCGCGTTTTATAAAGTTACAATTTACAATTTCGCTGTTTGCCTCTCTAACGCACGCACATATTGGCTAGAAAGAGAGGCAAACAGCGAAATTGTAAATTGTAACTTTATAAAACGCGACCCTGATTTCCACCCTTAACTCAACACTATAAGACGCATATGACGGACTTTCCTTAGAAATAAAATATGCTGGCACAGAATTAGATTTCGATAGAAGAAACAAGTTCATTCATTTGTATGGCGGCCGAGCGTGTCAGATTTTGTACTGAAGTTGTTACTTGCCTATGATTTTAAATATGTCTCAGGCCCTTGAGTATTCATATTTTTTTGTGTTGTTGCAATTAATATTACTTAAGGAGGCATTATTAATGTTTATGTTCACTTCAACTTACAAAATTTGACGCCCGAAAGCTGCAAGCTGCGATTAAAGACGGACAACTCAATGGATTTCACTGAGTTCATTTGACACGCTAAGTAGATACGTTTGCTTGATCTATGGTATACAGGGTGTTTTTTTTTCGACCGTTCAAATTCTACGTAGTGAATGTGTAGGTCATACTCACCAACTTTTACTATGGGGTAAACGTCGAAATCGCGAAAAAAAATCAGCTGTTTCATACAAATTGGCGGCATTACGCCGGCCGAAATGTATGAAACAGCTGATTTTTTTTTCGCGATTTCCACTTTGTCCCCATAGTAAAAGTTGGTCAGTATGACCTACACATTCACTACGTAGAATTTGAACGGTCGAAAAAAAACACCCTGTATATGACATCTGTGTATGCTGGACTTACCCACACTGACCTTAACCATAATTGTTATTCCAGGTTTTAGCCCACTTCGGTCCCTACAACAAACAGCGAGAAGACCAACTGCACAAGATCAGACTCAACTCCGACTTGCTGTCCGACAACAAAGTCGGCAGCTACCTGACAAACGGCACCAACGGCGTCGGCGCGGTACCCAGCGTACGAGACGTGGTAGGCGAGGCGTTGCCCAGGGTTGGGACTTATAAGCAGTTGGACAACACGAAGCAGGTGGTGGCGTTGATAGACGATGTAAGTGATAGCGAGCGGTACTCGATTGATATAGGTCATTTCACCAGAGTTGAGGCGAATGAATACACACATCTCAATAAAGTACTAATTGAAAAAAAATAGTGAATGAACGAATGACGTAATTTTGCATGCGTCAAAATATTTCAGCAAATCCCTTGAACAAACTTTATAATCAATCTTAGTTGTAATTAAAATGTACTGTTACGAAAAAAGAACACGAATTTCAAATTTCCCTTGTGTTTACATGAAATGTTATTGTGTGCGTGACCTCATCTCTTGTGGAACTATCTATACCATGATGTCCATGATTAAGCATACCTACTCATGTCAGCCTCCGTCTCCGTAGTCCAGTTGGTAGTGACCCTGCCTGCGAAGCTGAACGTTCCGGGTTCAAATCCCGGCGAGGGCAATATTTGTGTACTTATTTATTTATCTCAAATATTTGTGCTTGGTCATGGCTGTCTATGTATTACAGAATACACAATTTATTTGGTAAAAGTAAAATTTTTACATAGAACGAGATTTTAGAAACGAGCCAGCCTTATATTTATATGGCCTTAAGACTATCGGAAAAATGGCGAGCCTTACCCTCATATTAATAAGGTTTAATCTATAACTATCAAAAGTTCATTCTTAGAAATCTGCAACTATAACTGTCTACCAATCCAAATGTAGCATCATCTACAATCTAATTTGTGGAAGGCATTAATTACCGTAAAATCATACAACTATAGTCCACTACTAGGTACAACTATGGTCCACAAGTCCAACTCGTAATTAATCATCAATAGAAATCTTTTAATTTGGTTTTATCTAAGTTTTTTTAATCTTTAATGAGGAGACTTTGTGTAACAACTGCGTCAATAATATAATAATTACACTAAATCGGAGATATTTGAATTAGTTTTGGACCATAGTTGGGAGCTTTCTGACTATAGTTGGGTAGTTTTACGGTAATCATTATTCATTACATACAAACGTTCTTTTTTTTCAGGATATGTGCATAAATTGCGGAAAATGCTACATGGCATGCGCAGACTCGGGATATCAGGCAATTGAGTGAGTAATTTTCGTGACTAACCCTAAAATACTTATTCTAAATATTCAATTTCCACATAATAATATATTATGGATCCATGAACGATTAAAAATAGGAGACTAGGTACATAAATTACTATGGTAGCTTTAAAAACGTATATAACCAATTCATTATTCAGCCTTATGTTGTCTTATTTAGTTAATAACTTTCTAACTTCCAAATACCCTTTTTGAGAATTGCTCTATTAGATAAGTCGACTAAGGATAAATGGTCCATAGAGTCTGACCAAGCATAACTTTAAACATGAAAAATGCTGTAAACTAAAAAAAGTTACTTGGCAACAAGTTCCGTACCAAATTAAATACCATGTAAATAATGTGTGTGTGAACTTGGCATATCAATAGTTAGCATCTCACAATTTTATGAGAGTTCTAGTAGCATGCCGAATAGTTCTAGAGTTCTGTATGGTTTTTTTAAATAGTTCTGCTCATTTATGGAAAAAAAATAAAAAATTAAAATGAGATGCTAACTTCGCAAACTTGGCATATCAAAAGCTAGCATCTCACTTTTTTATGAGAGTTCTAGTAGCATACCGACTAGTTCTAGAGTTCTAGACACTTTTTTTCAATAGTTCAGCTCATTTTAGGATAAAAAAAAATGTTTTTCTTAATAAGATGCTAACTTCACACACTTAGCATATCAAAAGTTAGCATCTCACAATTTTATGAGAGTTCTAGTAGCATGCCGAATAGTTCTAGAGTTCTGTATGGTTTTTTTAAATAGTTCTGCTCGTTTATGGAAAAAAAAATTAAAATTAAAATGAGATGCTAACTTTGCAAACTTGGCATATCAAAAGCTAGCATCTCACTTTTTTATGAGAGTTCTAGTAGCATACCGACTAGTTCTAGAGTTCTAGATACTTTTTTTCAATAGTTCTGCTCATTTTAGGATAAAAAAATGTTTTTCTTAATGAGATGCTAACTTCACACACTTAGCATATCAAAGGTTAGCATCTCACAATTTTATGAGAGTTCTAGTAGCATGCCGCATAGTTCTAGAGTTCTGTATGGTTTTTTTAAATAGTTCTGCTCATATATGGAAAAAAAATTAAAAATTAAAATGAGATGCTAACTTCGCAAACTTGGCATATCAAAAGCTAGCATCTCACTTTTTTATGATAGTTCTAGTAGCATACTGAGTAGTTCTAGAGTTCTAGATACTTTTTTTCAATAGTTCTGTTCAATTTAGGAGAATAATTTTTTTTTTCTTTTATAATGAGATGCTAACTTCACACTCTTAGCATATCAAAAGTTCATACAGCATCCCAGCCGATAAGGATGTAAGATTATAAGAGGCAGATATTATCGATAGCTAAAACCCTTTACTGTATGAATCCGAGGAGTTCTATCTTCCTGGACCAGATTTATAAGCTCTGGAGTCTCTGGAATATAAACTATAACAATTATTTAAAACCCGAAAGTATCCTGAAATTGAAACACAGCAACCAAGCCGATAAGGATGTAAGATAACAAGAGACAGATATTATCTATAGTTATAACCCTCTACTGTATGAAACCGAGGAGTTCTATCTTCCTGAACCAGATTTATAAGTTCAGGAGTCTCTGGAATATAAACTAAAAAAATATTTAAAACTCGAAAGTATCCTACATTTCACAAACAGCATCCCAGCCGATAAGGATGTGAGATTATAAAAAGCAGATATTATCGATAGCTATGACCCTCTCCTGTATGAATTCGAGAAGTTCTATCTTCCTGGACCAGATTTACAAGCTCTGTAGTCTCTGGAACATAAACTATAAAAAATATTCAAAACTCATAAGTATCATACATTTGACACACATCATCCCAGTCGATAAGGACGTAAGATTATTAGAAGTAGATATTATAGATAGCTATAACTACCTACTGTATGAATCCGAGGAGTTCTATCTTCCTGGACCTGATTTGTAAGCTCTGTAGTTTCTGGAATATAAACTATAAAAAAATATACAAAACTTGAAAGTATCCTACATTTGACACACAGCATCCCAGCCGATAAGGACGAAAGATTATAAGAGGCAGATAATATCGATAGTTATAACACTCTACTGTATGAATCCGAGAAGTTCTATCTTCCTGGACCAGAGTCATGAGCTCTGGAGTCTCTGAAATATAAACTACAAAAATAATCCAAAACTCGAAAGTATCCTACATTTGACACACAGCATCCCAGCCGATAAGGATGTAAGATTACGAGAGGCAGATGAAATCAATAGTTATAACCTTCTACTGT
Source organism: Thaumatotibia leucotreta (assembly GCA_025490895.1). NCBI lineage: Eukaryota > Metazoa > Arthropoda > Insecta > Lepidoptera > Tortricidae > Thaumatotibia > Thaumatotibia leucotreta. Next base: position 7,854 of record JALPQI010019164.1, read on the forward strand.
ACGAATCCGAGAAGTTCTATCTGCCTGGACCAGATTTATAAGCTCTAAAGTCTCTGGAATATAAACTATAAAAAATATTCAAAACTTGAAAGTATCCTACATTTGACACACAGCATCCCAGCCGATAAGGAAGTAAGATTATAACAGACAGATATAATCGATAGCAATAACCATCTACTGTATAAATCTGAAGAGTTCTATCTTCCTGGACCAGATTTACAAGCTCTGTAGCCTCTGGAACATAAACTATAAAAATTATTCAAAACTCATAAGTATCCTACATTTAACACACATCATCCCAGTCGATAGGGATGTAAGATTATAACAGACGGATATTATCGATAGCAATATCCTTCTACTCTATGAATCCGAGGAGTTTTATCTTCCTGGACCAGATTTTTAAGCTCTGGAAGATGAAAATTATTTAAGAAACTTAATAGTATGCTAGGTTTGACACACATCATTCCAGTCGATAAGGATGTAAGATTATGAGAGGCAGATATAATCAATAGCTATAACCCTCTGCTGTATGAATCCGAGGAGTTTTATCTTCCTGGACCAGATTTTTAAGCTCTGGAGTCTCTGGAATAAAAACTTTAAAAAATATTCAAAACTCCAAAGTGTCCTACATTTGACACACAGCACCACAGCCGATAAAGAAGAAAGATTATAAGAGGTAGATGTTATCAATAGTTATAACACTCTTCTGTCTGAATCCGAGAAGTTCCATATTCCTGGACCAGAGTCATGAGCTCTGGAGTCTCTGGAATATAAACTATGAAAAATATTCAAAACTTGAAAGTTTCCTACATTTGACACACAACATCCCAGCCGATAAGGATGTAAGATTATAACAGCCAGATATATTCAATAGCTATAATACTCTTCTGTGTGAATCCGAGGAGTTTTATCATCCTGGACCAGACTTTTGAGCTCTGGAGTCTCTGGAATATTAACTATAAAAAATGTTCAAAACTTGAAAGTATCCTACATTTGACACACAGCATCCCAGTCGATAAGGATGTAAGATTATAAGAGGCAGATATTATCGATAGGTATAACACTCTACTGTATGAATCCGAGGAGTTCTATCTTCCTGGACCAGTTTTATAAGTTCTGGATGATCTAGAATAAAAACGATAAAAATTATTTAAAACTCGAAAGTATCCTAAATTTGACACCCAGCATCCCAGCCGATAAGGAAGTTAGATTATAAGATGTATATTTTATAGATAGTTATAACTCTCTACTGTATGAATCCAAGGAGTTCTATCTTCCTGGACCAGACTTTTAAGCCCTGGAGTCTCTGAAATATAAACTATAAAATATATTCAAAACTCGAAAGTATCTTACACTTGACACACAGCATCCCATCCCAGCAGATAAGGGTGTAAGATTATAAGAAGCAGATATTATCGATAGCAATAACCCTGCACTGTATTAATCCGAGGAGTTCTTTCTTCCTTGACTAGATTAATAAGCTTTGGACTCTCTGTAATATGCACTATGACAATTATTTAAGAAACTCAATATTATGCCAGCTTTGACACACATCATCCCAGTCGATAAGGATGTAAGATTATAAAAGGCAGATATTATCGACAGTTATGACCCTGTACTGAATGAATCCGAGGAGTTTTATCTTCCTTGACCAGATTTATAAGCTCTGGAGTCTCTGGAATATAAACTTTAAAAAATATTCAAAACTCCAAAGTGTCCTACATTTGACACACAGCATCCCCGCCGATAAAGAAGAAACATTATAAGAGGCAGATGTTATCAATATTTATAACACTCCACTGTATGAATCCGAGAAGTTCCATATTCCTGGACCAGAGTCATGAGCTCTGGAGTCTCTGGAATATAAACTATGAAAATTATTCAAATCTCGAAAGTATCTTACACTTGACACACAGCATCCCAGCAGATAAGGGTGTAAGATTGTAATAAGCAGATATTATCGATAGCAATAACCCTGCACTGTATTAATCCGAGGAGTTCTTTCTTCCTTGACTAGATTAATAAGCTTTGGACTCTCTGTAATATGCACTATAAAAATTATTTAAGAAACTCAATATTATGCCAGCTTTGACACACATCATCCCAGTCGATAAGGATGTAAGATTATAAAATGCAGATATTATCGACAGCTATGATCCTCTACTGAATGAATCCGAGGAGTTTTATCTTCCTTGACCAGATTTATAAGCTCTGGAGTCTCTGGAATATAAACTTTAAAAAATATTCAAAACTCCAAAGTGTCCTACATTTGACACACAGCATCCCAGCCGATAAAGAAGAAACATTATAAGAAGCAGATGTTATCAATAGTTATAACACTCTACTGTATGAATCCGAGAAGTTCCATATTCCTGGACCAGAGTCATGAGCTCTGGAGTCTCTGGAATATAAACTATGAAAATTATTCAAAACTTGAAAGTTTCCTACATTTGACACACAACATCCCAGCCGATAAGGATGTAAGATTATGACAGCTAGATATAATCAATAGCTATAATACTCTTCTGTGTGAATCCGAGGAGTTTTATCTTCCTGGACCAGACTTTTGAGCTCTGGAGTCTCTGGAATATAAACTATAAAAAATGTTCGAAACTTGAAAGTATCCTACATTTGACACACAGCATCCCAGTCGATAAGGAAGTAAATTTATAAGAGCCAAATATAATCGATAGCAATAACCCTCTACTGTATGAATTCGAAGAGTTCTTTTTTTCCTGGACCAGATTTATAAGCTTTGGACTCTCTGGAATATAAACTATGAAAATTATTCAAAACTTGAAAGTTTCCTACATTTGACACACAACATCCCAGCCGATAAGGATGTAAGATTATGACAGCCAGATATAATCAATAGCTATAATACTCTTCTGTGTGAATCCGAGGAGTTTTAACTTCCTGGACCAGACTTTTAAGCTCTGGAGTCTCTGGAATATAAACTATAAAAAATGTTCGAAACTTGAAAGTATCCTACATTTGACACACAACGTCACAGCCGATAAGGATGTAAGATTATGAGAGCCAGATATAATCAATAGCTATAACCCTCTACTGTGTGAATCCGAGGAGTTTTATCTTCCTGGACCAGACTTTTAAGCTCTGGAGTCTCTGGAATATTAACTATAAAAAATGTTCAATACTTGAAAGTATCCTACATTTGACACACAGCATCCCAGCCGATAAGGAAGTAAATTTATAAGAGGCAGATATTAACGATAGCAATAACCCTCTACTAAATAAATCAGAGGAGTTCTATCTTCCTGGACCAGATTTATAAGCTCTGGACTCTCTGTAATATACACTATGAAAATTATTTAAGAAACTCGATAGTATGCTAGCTTTGACACATATCATCCCAGTCGATAAGGATGTAAGATTATAAAAGGCGGATATTATAGATAGCTTTAAACCTTTACTGTATGAATCCGTGGAGTTTTATCTTCCTGGACCAGATTTATAAGCTCTGGACTCTGGAATATAAACTATCAAAAATATTCAAAACTCGAAAGTCTCCTACATTTGACAAACAGCATCCCAGCCGATAAGGATGTAAGATTATAAGAGGCAGATACCATAGATAACTTTTAACCTCTACTGTATGAATCCGAGTTGTTTCCTGGACCAGATTTATAAGTTCTGGAGTCTCAGGAATATAAACTATAAAAATTATTCAAAACTCGAAAGTATCTTACATTTGACACACAGCATCCCAGCAGATAAGGGTGTAAGATTATAAGAAGTAGATATTATCGATAGTAATAACCCTGTACTATATGAATCCAAGGAGTTCTATCTACTTGAACCAGATTTATAAGCTTTGGACTCTCTGTAATATACACTATGAAAATTATTTTAGAAACTCAATAGTATGCTAGGTTTGACACACATCATCCCAGTCGATAAGGATGTAAGATTATGAGAGGCAGATATAATCAATAGTTATAACTCTCTTCTGTATGAATCCGAGGAGTTTTATCTTCCTGGACCAGATTTTTAAGCTCTGGAGTCTCTGGAATATAAACTATAAAAAATAATCAATACTTGAAAGTATCCTACATTTGACACAAAGCATCCCAGCCGATAAGGATGTAAGATTATAAAAGACAGATATAATCAATAGCTTTAACCCTCTACTGTATGAATCCGAGGAGTTTTATCTTCCTGGACCAGATTTTTATGATCTGGAGTCTCTGGAATATAAACTATAAAAAATAATCAAAACTTGAAAGTATCCTACATTTGACACACAGCATCCCAGCCGATAAGGAAGTAAGATTAAAAGAGGCAAATATAATCGATAGCAATAACCCTCTACTGTATGAATTCGAAGAGTTCTGTCTTCCTGAACCAGATTTATTAGCTTTGGACTCTCTGGAATGTACAATATGAAAATTATTTATCTACACAAATCAATCAATCAAATCAAAATATGTTACACGTTCGAAGCATTTTGTATTAATTACACATTATGTTTTACTTTACAGTATAAATTATCACATGAGGTGTGATTTGTTTTTTACCGGATACTGGTTTCCTGCTCGTCCCTAAGTCGTCATATTCGTACCAGAACAAACCGCACTTTGCGTACGCAATGTAGTGGCCAGCTATCCAATTTATAACTCCAGTGAGTATATAATATGTGCCTTGTACTGTTATTGTAGACGCAATCGAATCGAGGTCGTGGGTAACATGGGTCGGTAGCGTGTATCTGTCATCCGTAACGATGCTGGTATCAATAATAATATGCGGACCATATTCCAACACATCCATGTTTATTTTTCTGCAGCGTCTGCATGTGGATAAGTGCGAAACTCCCTCGTCCACCGCCAGTTGCATTCTGCCAAACCCTGTATTCAGCAAAATGTCTACGTTGACATTAAGCAATACTCCTTTCGTAGTTAAAAATTGTCCGCATTCACAAGCTACCGATTTAACATAGCTGGGCACGTCGCTAAATAGATACTCGGCCAAATGTGCCGAATTACACTCGGCATCAAGCTTTTGTCCTGTTTTTCCTTTTTCAAGAATATTGAACAACGGAATATTGCTTATTATTTCAGCCCTCTCGTTATAATTCTTTTGGGTCAGATTTTTTTTTGAATTTATAACCGTCAAAGCCAGCTTGAGTGTACTGTTTTCAGTATTGAGAATTCGCTGCAAGTAATTTTCATTTGTGGCCAAGCCATTCATGATTATTTGAATAATGGCATCAAATACGCACGTATTCCTCAAATTCAGTTTTTTTGTATTGGCTGTGGTTGCCGGACCACAAAAATTGCCATTTTTAAAAATTGGGAGCTTACATTGCGGCGCGTCTTTTATGTACTCCCAATCAGGTACCTTATCTAGGTACCTGATTGGTACTCTTCGTCTTTTTTTTTCGATACCTAGTCCCCGCCAGTCTTCGCATTCTGTCCATAGATTACTTTGCCCAGAAGAATCTGTGAATGTTGGTGAGATTGTTGGTCTCATTTTTGGTGAAGGCGGGTGCAAAGACGGAGCTGGAGAGGGACACGGAGATGGAGGCGAAGGAGGAGACGGGCACGGAGGTAAAGACGAAACGAGTGAAGACGTCATAGACAGGTGCGGTGGCAGAGACGGAGGCGGAGAATCAAATATATCCGTGGTCGTATGCGCCGTCTCCATGAGGGAATCAAAGTTAGTTTCTTCTGTTTTGTGAAGATGCGGCGAACTAGGCACATCTGTATTAGATACACCTGAAAGCAGGTCTGATTTGTTCGAAGCTTGTATAATTCTTCCGTCCAAGTAATTTAGATGTTCTAGTACGAACCTGTCAATTTTGATGGGTAATTTGTTTCCAAAAACTCGATTTTTTAAATTCCCGAACTCTCCTTCTACCGATGACGACGTCGCTATGGGGAAGCCTCGGCCGAAATGCGACCGCATGATGCCAGTCCACAGTGGAAGGTATGGCATTAATTGTTTTCGCAAATCTTTGGCGAATTGGGGATTATAACATCCATTGATTACGTTGCCAGTGCTTGAATTTTGTCCTATTTCCTTGGCAGCATTAAAAATATTGTTCGACCACGTACCCCACGCGGTCGCTTGATTTAAGCCATCCTCTTTGTTTTGGTCCTTGTCAGTACAAAAATCGTCATCATTATTTTCATCGTCGGGGACATTCTGAAGACCCGCGATAGTATTATTTAATGTCTTCATTCGTGACTGAGATGGAACGTCTTTTCCATTTTCATCTTGTCCCAAGAATTCGCTAAGGGCCACAATTAGAATAGCTTCTAGGAAGAATGTCAAGGTGTCAATATCGTCCATCTGATACGCTTGAGCAATGCAGCGTAGATATAAGCGACGTGCTGCTAGTACAGTTCCCTTCAGACATTGCCAGCGCGAAACCATTTTTATTATGTGGCTGACATCGAGCCTCAGATAAGTATCTGGTAGGTCGGGCGACTGATTAAAAATTGCATTATGGCATTTTTGAAGGTAGTGCGCCATGTCCGTGCAACCTCCAAAAACTTCGGCTACTGCATTTACTATGGCTCTGCCAAAATCAGACACAACAACCGGTGGACGTCGTGCGCCTTTTGATAGGATATACCTAAGAAAAAAGGCAATAATGAAACTTCTGTGATCAGCTGACACCATTTGGAAAACGGGGACGCTACCCGCAGAAGTCACAAGCATGCACTGGTAGAGGAACATATGCGGGTCATCTTTATTCATTCTTTTTTCGATGCCACCTGTGGCGTCAATCGTCAATATAGCGTTGGGGTCCCGGCATCGAGCAGCGTAAAGCTGCTGCTGTTCGGGACTCCAATATATGCAGCAAAATTTATACAGCGCAATGTGATGTATGGAGCCCGCAAATTTGCCATGTTTAGCCTCCTGGAGTAAATTAAGAGGAGCATTTGCGAAATCCAAACCATGACTTTTCATAAGCTGTTGCTCCTTGGCTTTACGCAACACTGCTGGTTTTGGTATGATCGCTACATTGTGCCCTCCGAATTTTTTTAAACGTTCGGCTTCCTCTCGACCAAACGTAACGGCATCTTTTTTTTCATTTATCATCAAAGTAGCCACTTTGATACGCCGGTTTCCCCTCAATTGTCGGCGTTTGTCACCACTATGTTTAGTGCTGTCAATATTATGTATTTGGACGTTCAAAATTACATCCACGTCACGCTCGGGTTCGTTGATCAGGGTTCCAGTAATTTTCGACTTGCACTCAACACAGACTCCATTAAAAACCGCATAAAACTGCGCATGAGAACTAGGTGTTACGTTGTGGTTTTTAAATGAAAATACGCAACTTATGTGGGCATGTTGCTGACACAAACGTTCAGCGATGATGTCGGTCCAACCTTTTTGGAATTTCCAGTATATGCGTCCTGAACTAACTATTTTCTGAGGAATTATATCCTGCCAATTTTTCGCGGATAGAATAAGTTTTAAGCTTTTCGTGCCAACGAGATCACCGTCGAGTGAGGCATTCTCATGCTCACTGCAGACAGTGGAATCCTCAGACACAGAATAATTTGAGCTGTTTTGTGGTGTAGGTTTATAATCGAACGACTTTAACACCAATTCTTTAAATCCGTTCCGGTCTTTGTTTAATATTGTGTAGATATGTTGAGGACTCATTGGTGAACCAGCTAATTTCAATTTTTCAGATATCCTTAAATAAACGTCATTACCGGGAGGATATAGTCTGCCGGTTTCATCTATTGTCCGATAGTCGGTGTCCACTAAGGGTCTCACCAAACTAGTCGACGCCGTTTCGGCTAATCGCGTACGGAAAAAGCTTTATGTCAACGCAATAAGAGCGAGGACATCGTAAATCGGCTCGGCTCACGCGAAACGACGTCTTTCGACGGGAAAACGGCGTTTTGCCGTAAAGCTGTTCGCATTCGTACGACCCCGTTTGCAGCCTAACGCACACGTTCGCATTCGTAAATCTCCTAATACCGCCGTACGGTGCCGGAAAGAGTTGAACGGCTCCGATCACGGCCGAGTACCTGCGATAAGCACCGGTCAGAGCTGGCGGAAGCCGTTCAGCGTCTTCGACGGCCGAACATAGCTGACGACGGCCGAAAAGAGCCGATGACGGCCGAAGTAGCTACTGATGCGTTTGTATTTATTCATTTGAATTATTACCCACATTAAAATCTGCAATAGATCTGACAACACGAAGTAATACTGTCGTAATCATACACGTCTGTTCAATTTCAAACTAGTTTCTAACAACTAGTCTCCAAAAATGAGATTTACGATTGCCGATCACCCGCTGTCCTATCTAACTGTTCGTCAGACTCAGCGGCTGTACGCGTGCTGTCTGACGTCTCGACGGCAGGACGGAGCACGGGAGAGCCGACCGCCGCTTTACAACTGCTATCGCAGGCGATCGAGCGTTTCTACGGCCGCAAGGAGGATGAGACTGCTTAACGCAGGTGTTCAACCGCGGAGACGGTCGATCGGCTAAATGCGAATAGTGTGGTGTAAAACACTCGGCGAAAGCCGACTCCGCGTCGATTGGTTTGGTGAGACCCTAAGGGTCACTTCCGTAAGGGGGACTTCCGCCAACTTTTTTTTATCGTAAGTCATCACAGTTATTGAGAGTTATTCACTTCAAGGACCTTTTAATTCGTCGGAGGGCTCATGTTTATAATAACAAATAATACCACAAAACTATATATTATAATCGAAACAATGTGTAGATACAAAATATCAATTTTAATTATGCTATATGAACATCAATCAGAATAGACCAATAATCTATTAAACAACAATATGAAATTTCAACAGTCAGTTGTTTTCACATGTGCCGATGAACGACAATTAAATCCAAACGTCGACAAGAAAACCAGATTAGGTTTTTAAACCCCAACAAAACAGGCAATGAAACAGAAATAAATGCAACCAAATCGTAGGCGAAATTCAATATTCCATATAACAAAGCCAATCCGTTCGTAAAAGAAATAATAATTATATAAAAATTTCCTACAACGAGAGACAACGTATTGCATCGAGTATCGAGCAACGAATCAAGCTCACACTGGACACGGAGTAGATTATGACACACGAGGGCGGGGCGGGGGCAGGGGACGGCGCTTAGGCTCCCCCCGTGAGCCCCGTTGCCCCCGCAACGCGTTCGTTAGTTACAAACGATTGTAACGGAATTTGAATATAGGCCAAAAAAGCTTGCTTGCTTAATCGTAGTCAATTTTTAAGCCAATGCTACTTGAAAAATAGCACTTTCGACGACGTATTATTTTATTTTTCAACGACGAAGCCTGCCTTTGTTAAATAATTCCGAACTCCACCACGCACCAAGCGGGGCAATTGTCGCGCAAAAGCAGCGGAACTATAAGTAAGAGAAAAGATAATTATCAGATATCTCTCTCGTACCCGATGTCTTGAACTTCTTTGTCTGTAGCACGAAGTTGCTACGAATCTAAGTACTTAAATGTAAAGGATACATAATATATTTCGTATCGGTTGAACATGGATGGATTAATTATACTGAGTGTACGTAAAACGGAAACCTTATAAATTCGTCATGTCGCACACCTAGATCAAAAGAGTATTAACTCAAAATGTATCTGTGTTTTATTAGCTAAGGGTATATATTATTATAACACATAATATTTTTATTTAAGCGAATCGTTATCGAGATATCAGCTCTCAAAGTCTTAAAAAGTGTGTCCTGCCCCTCTACTTTTTTAAACTACTCGGTATCAAATTCTAAAAATATATATGTGTTTGCATATTAATAAGTGCTTTCAACGATTTTTAGTTTGATTAAATTATCTCTTATAGTTTTTGAGATGGGTTGATTTGACTGTATTTTTTTTAATGATAATGGTACGGAACCCTTCGCGCGCGAGTCCTACTCGCACTTGGACGGTTTTTTTACCTAGGTATATAATAGGATGGTTCAAATTTGAACACATTAGGATATTACAAAGGTGATGGGACTCAAAAGTTGCGTATTATTTTGGAAATTCTATGAAATATATAATATAATAATATATTTTTAGCCCCCTACCGGCCGTTGAAGTAAATTTTATTTCGTTTACGGTAGTTTTATTAATTTTGGTTAAAAAAAATTCAATTTAATTTTTTGCAAATACAGTCACATGTGCTGCAAATAAAGCTAATTTTAACCATTTTATTGTACTACATTTTATTTTAACATGATAAAATGTGAGTGAGTTTAGTGAAACGTCCCACTTTGTCGTTTGCCATAAAGCCGCTTTGTCAGTTTATTCATATGAAGATACAAGGAAATCTCGTCTTTATGGTAAGCGACAAAGTGGGACGTTTTACTAAAAACGAACACAAATAATAATTATCAAATTAATATCGATTTCTTGAAAGTGCCTTATTAAACTATGTGGTAATTGTATTACGATTACCTCACATAAGAACACTAACATGAACAATAAGTAATAATGAATAAAACAAAAATAAATACACGTAGGTATAATCGGTAATAACGTCAGTTGTAATATGAATTAATGTAACCACCAAATGACGATTTTTCAGGAGAGCCCAAAAACTAATTTGACATTTATAAAGTATGTTGTATCTTTTTATTCGTTGTTTTTTTTTTGTACGAGCCTCGATAAAATTTAAAGTTCAAAAGTTATCATGTGATTTTTACTTATCCTAAAAGTATGCCAATTAATTTAATACTAACCATTTCAAAACTTCAAAGTACAAGTGTGTTTTTAGAGTCCCAAACCTTAAACAACGTTTTCTCAATAGTTGCTTATTCACTTTCGGATCTTCTAGGAATTAAAAAAAAAAATTATATCACTTAGAGACACATATCTTACACCAAAAGATAGCGTATGATCTGCAGTATTTGAAACTTCTCATAACTTCATATTAATAGAATGGGACGTTTTCCCAAAAACCAAAAAACATTTTTCATTCCACAAAATATTTGTTGAAAAATGACGGTATTTTTTTTTTTCAAATATTAATTAAAAGATCGATATCGAAAAAAGATTCAACGGCTGGTAGAAAGCTAAAAACATATTGGAATATTTTTTATAGTATATTTCCTAGAATGTATAAAAAATACTCAACTTTTGAGCTGTATCGCGCTTATGATATCCGAAAATGTTTAAAATCGGTCCATCCTAACCAATAATGACCTTGGAAGTATTTATAATAAGAATTTAAAATGGTTATAGTTTGTCAAACCAACTTTGGCAGTAAAATTAGGAACAGTCAGCATCAGAAGTCACTATACACTCGAGGTGTCCAAAGAGAGGTTAACATTTAAACTTTCAAAAAGTTGTTGACTGTCATGATAGTATTTACTTGTGAGGGCTTAACAAGTCACAAATATCTTAACAGTCGATTTTCATTAATTTCTTAACATACAATAAATCATTGATACCTCAGCTGTTAAAAAACCACTGGTACCTAAGCAGTCAATAAGGCAAATATATCTGAACAAGAAGGAAAAATAGACGTTGTATGGTACAAATATGGTTGAATATTTATTGAAAAATAGCTATACTTATTTTAAATAACTGTTTTGACAATCATCGAAAGCAGTGCAGTCTTGTCATCAGATACATCTATCTCACATTTTTCTCTTCAATCATTTGACAGGAGCTTCTTAGTCAACCTTAGGATAAATTATTTACTTTTCTCTTTTTACAAGCTTTTAGAATTTAGTTTCAACTTAGTTTTCAGTTCCGTTGTCTATGATCGAATCTTGCAAGTTAAATTTGAACCATTTCCCGATTTTAGATTGAGCTGCTTAAATTTGATGACAATGCAATATTATTATGACAAAGAGCTGATCTGATGGTGGAACTGGAAGGTAGCCATAGGAACTTTGTGATGAAACAACCAACCCCCATTGTGTTTGGGTTTCTTAGAATCGTCTCGATATGTGTAAGTTGGTTGTGGGAAGTAAAGCACAGTCAGCGACAATACTTTGTCTTCTTTTTCCTGCTTTTTCGTTACCCCGGCTTCTGCCACGGCCAGAGAGCCTAGGGCCCGCTTTGACAACTAGTCCCAAGATTTGGCGTAGGTGCTAGATTTTTACGAAAGCGACTGCCATTCGACCTTCCAACCCAGAGGGTATACTAAGCCTTATTGGGATTAGTCCGGTTTCCTCACGATGTTCTCCTTCACCGAAAAGCAACTGGTAAATAATGTCAAATGATATTTCGTACATAGGTACGGTACGGTACATAAGTTCTGAAAACTCATTGGTACGAGCCGACAGGATTTGAGCCCACGACCTTCGGAATGAAAGCCTTACCGGTGGGCCACCAACGCTCCTCCAGCGAAAAAAGCTTGTATGAAACATTCAATTTTTGAAAATAAAATGTTTTATGTTTGTTATCTGTTTCATTTTATTTTTCTCAAACTTGCAATGAAATATTGACGTTACCTACTGACGTCATATTGATAATTATTAGGTCCGGAATGAATGTACTCCTGCAACCTTCATTTATTACCTAACAATATGTTATTATTACAAATATAAGTCATATTTCAATATTCTAAAGAAATGTATCCATTTTGAATAGTTTGCCATAACCTGAGATAGATGTATGCAGTGACAAGTCTGCACTGCTTTCGTGAGTAGTCGGGGGAAGAAAAGTTTTTGGTCACATTAAATCCTACAGTTTCGGAAGCTTTTTGTAATGAATATTTAGGGTATACACATTCACACCATGCAATAATCCCCAGTGCCGCGCGAGAGCTTCTCATCCAGTCGAGGACTTGAAGGTCAATAATTGGAACAGCACGTTCAATAATTTCTACCCTCGAGATTATGCATTCATTCTGTTGTTTCAGATGATTTATAATTAAGGAAAAAAAAATCCCCAGTTTTTTCGTAAAGCTTATACAAAAAAAACTATACCTTAATTTTTTTTCCTTATTTGATAAAAAATATTACTTACAAAATCTTGCGCAATTTTTTGGTATTGTGCCACAATTAATTATTGACAAGAGGTACATTAAAAAAATAAAATGTAGAATTAATGCGCCTGCACGTAAATCAGTTAAAACTGTAAAAAAAATAGTTAGCATTGAGTCACTGACGTAATTTTTTCTTTGGATGAGTATAATAATTGTCGGGTCATTATAGTAAAAAATCACCATTTGTTTAATTTCTGTTTGATTGTTATGAATTTTAAAAATAATTTAATTTTTTCTGACTATATCTACGATTATTCAGTGGTGACTTTTTAAAATATTGTCTTAAATATTCAGTTAGGCCCCTCGGATAATAAATCCCTACTGTAGGATTTATTGTTTCTTTTTATTAAACAAGTAAATCTTAATATTGATTTTATGAAAAAACCTCCACACATTTATCAGGGATAATTAGATACATATATTCACAAAACGATGTTTTATCATATTCCTGAAATAAATATACTGTAGGATTTAATGTAATTTTCTCGAACAAGTTAAAGTTTAGCTCCCCGACTAGAGTTGTCAGTCAGTCAGACGTCAAAGCAATCCTTGTCACATATGGATCAAATATTCTTTTATAAGTTATAACCAGAGGGCCTATTGTGAACCACGAACGATGTTTTGCCTCTCTCTTTCGCACTTGCAATGTCGAACGTAAGTGTGACAAAGAGGCAAAACTTCGTGCGTAGCTCGCAATAAGCCCTCATTGCAGGGCCGCTACCGCGAAATCCGAAATCATCAAATCGAAAGAACTTGTCATGGTCACTCTTATTATAGTTATTATACCCTAATTGAAGTGACAGAGAAAGTTCCTTTGCAGCTGTTCAGCGGTAGGTGCCGAAGCTAGCTAGGAAAATACGTTTGCCATTTGGATTGCAAAAACTGCATTCAACGAACTAATTAATTACAGAATGAAAAATTACAGTATTGAAAGTTATTCACATAAAATGTTGGTGCTTAGTTACCATTGAAATAACAACTGCTAAGCAACGGGTGGCACCTTGGCTGCTGACGTATGTGATTGGCAGTGCGTGTAGATATTAATGACAACTGCTTAAATTTGAGTGCTTAGTTACCGCTGACTTTGTAACCGTTATTGACATTGTGATTAAATAACCGTGTACGTGTTAAAGAAAAGCTGGAATGTTAAGATATATGTGACGAACTGAAAGCGTATGTGAAAATGATAACTTAGATGTTCATATTTTTCTGACGATTTAAGTGTACATGACTTCTTGGACACCTTGCCCGCTCAGGTATATCTGCTGCTGACTGAACAAATCTCTATATGCATCTCTTTTTTTTTTCAGTCTGGGCTTGTCCATTACTCACGTCATACGATTTTGACCTATTTTGATTTTTTTTAATATGACGTGTAATTTATTGTCAACATAAGTAGTCCTTTTAATCACACTTCAATTTACGTTTTTTATTAAGCACACGTGATGGGGAAAAAACTTTTTTGCCAATATTTTTTTACTAGCCATAATGCTATTCAGTAGAGATTAACAAAAAAATACACGTGATTTGTCCGATTGAAAGACTTTCTCTTTTTAAATACGTATGTGTCGATATTGTAATTATTTCGCTCAAGTTATTGATACTATTATGGATGGGTTCCCTCTATCTGGCATTTTTTTTGTCCAAAACGCTTAGGACATAACAGACTTGGCATAATCTATTTCGGCATAATTTTAATGAGGCAGAAACGTCACTTGGCATAAATAACAATTTTTCGAACATTATTTTGCCCGAAACTATCTTGGCATATTATTATTTACGCCGAGTGTTATAAGACAGAAATTAGATTTGCATAATTTTTGGCATATAGCCACATGTTCGTAACTTACCTTGCATTTTTTGTCAGGCAGAATTTGTTGCGAGGGTGAAAATTTCTGCAGTGAGCGAGCGAAGCGAAACGGAACAAAACCTTCCGGGGCAGATCCGACTCGGACAGGTTAGATTAGAAGGTTATTTTTTTTTTAGCAACCTAGAAAGTACCTACTCAGTTAAGTAACGTACAGAATATTACTACTACCTCGATTATATTGAGAGGTTGTAATTATTCCTTCTCTGTTATGCTAAAACAAACTATGCCAATACTTTTTATGCACATCCAGATTATGCCTCATCATAAATAGGAGCATCGAAATTATGCTCGAATAATATTCGAACAACTCGGCTGCCCAAAGTTGAAGTCAAGTATGTTCATTTTTTTCAGTTTTTGTTTTTTTGCATATTTTGAAAAAGGAACCGAAAACGCATTTTTCTGCATCAAACATTTTCTTCTAAACCCCTTATTTTTGAAGTTATAGACAAGAAATGTTTTCAGCTTTGTCGAATTTCCCTCAACATCTACGCTAAAACCAAGCATTTGGTCCAGATCCAAGCTGGAAAGCAGTATCTCTAAATGAGATACTTGAAATTCAAATTGTCTCTGGAGATGCTTGATTTCAGCGTTTGGTTTTTAAACTAACCAGACGTTTATACGTATATTTTAAGATTTTTAAGTAATTAAAAATATTAATATAATATTTTATGGGCATTTACCTCCTAATGCGTCTATACGCGTAGTTAATAGGAGAGGCCTACGTCCAGCAGTGGACTATCATAGGTTGATAATGATGATGAAAAATATTATGACTTCGCTGCAGTGTCTATGTAAAATATATAGGAAAACATTCGATCTCAATAAAAGTCAGAAAATAAATATTATGTAGAATACTACCTATCAGGTTTGGTTATCAGCTTACCAGGCTCTCTCTGAGCCGTGGCATAAGCCGGGAAAACGCTAGGAAGAAGAACTACCTATCAGGTTTGGTTATATGCTAATTAAACAATATTTTATCAGTTTGTCAATTTTACTACCATTTTATGGCAAAAAAAATATAAAAACAATACTCATGATATAAGTTAGATAATTTAGTAATAAAATGGTCATTTGTAATATTGTTAATAATTAGAATAAGAAGAACAGTAATAATACTGTTGTAGGGTTCCGTAGCCAAAGTGGCAAAAGCGGAAGTCATTTGCGTCCTGCCTGTGTGTCCGTCTGTATGTCATAGCGGTTTCTGTTGTAACTGTTTAGCGTACGTTTATGAAATTTCAGCTCAAGGTATATATTGTGTGTTGCTACTGAGTTTTGAATATAAATTGCAAAATAATATTTTTTAAGGGGGGGCATCCCATACAAGTATCTAAATGTCAAAAAACATTTTTTATCCAAATGTCAATTTGTAATACATCATATGATAGGTTTTTTAAAATAAGTTTATAGTTTCTTTACCAATAATTTGATTAGTGGAATACTTTCAGAAATAATAGTCCAGAAAGTCTAAAAAAATGTGTCTCCACCCCTTAATTTTTTATCGGCAGGTCTAAAAAATGTGAAAAAATATCAGAAATATGGGACATGATGCAATATACTCGCAACATGATTTTGAACATATTCGAGCTAGTTGTTTTAGAGAATTCGATAAAATACGTTTTATAACAAAAGCAAAAAGACGTAACTGACTCCTTTTTCCCTACATTTTAGTACAATGCAACAAACCTAAAATCAAGCATGTCAGACTTGCTTGTTTTTAAGTTGACGGTTGTTCCCAAAATGTGGGTGTGCGACAAAGCTGAATACATTTCTTATTATTTGTGATTAAACTGAGCTGAGTGTTAAACGCCATGACAATAAATTTGAATTAATTTTGATTTTATTTGTCGATGAAAATGACAAATTACGTTTTTTTGCTCTCCTGTAAAATTTGCTAAAATGGACATACTTGAATTTGACTTTGAGCAGCCGAACTCGAAATCTGCCACAACGAAATATGCTAAAGTCCCAATATGACTACATAGTTTATGCCATACAGAATTATTCATAAAAGAGTTATGCCACAACTGGGTGAACCATTATGGATTGCAAAATATATAATAATATATTATATAAAAAGCAGGTTTCGTTTTGTCTTGGACTCTTCTTTTTACTTAATAGTTTTGCACAAGATGAAACATGAGTTGTGAACAGTACTCGTAGGTAATACATTTTTCTAACTCCTTAAACTACTAATAATTGAATGCTCCGAGAGTAATAAAAAAAAATAGACAAGAATTAAATTTTTTTCCGTATTTTTTTTATTTGGTTTA
>JALPQI010019165.1:0-19360 GCA_025490895.1 Thaumatotibia leucotreta
GAACCTATTTCAATATTACCGGGTAAAAGCCTCAGATTACATATAAAATACGCGTCAGTGGTAACTTAAATCTACTGATTTATTATTTGTTTGTATTGGGAAAAATACTACTGATTTTTTTTATTTCATATATTTTTTTGTATTTCATAAAAAAGTTAGACAATGAAATGTAATATACGCGATGTAACCCGTTTCCATAGTAAACAAAAAAATGTATCTTTTTACAATGAGTTTCACCCAATTAGATTGGAATGTCGCAACTGGCACGTAATGACGTCATTGGCGTCGAGTTGCAAAGGGGACAATATTTAGCACGTGTTCACATCGTAATTTGAAAAATCATGATTGCCTCCTGAGGGAGCCAATCAAAGCGATTAGAATTAGATATATACTATTGAAAAGCTTATCAAGTTACTTAGGGTGATATAAAAGTTGTGCGCAAATGATCTTATCGTATTTTGAATAATTTTATTCTTGAATAGGGATAGCAGGTGCAAGAAAATAAAAAATACCGAAACTATTACTAGACTACATAATTATGCGGACCAACTTGACAGATGAAAATGTTGGCAACATAGGAAAATAAAAATAATAAGTCCATAAAATATGATGTAACCTTGTATAGTTAATGTAAAAGACATAGATGAACGCAAAGTGTACGCCATCTTAAAGTGGTAATACTAAGGTTGCGTATGTGTATAGGTACATATATTTTGACACTTAACGCGCATTTTTTTTTGCTGTGACTGTAAATTCATTTTCATTGGAATTAATTACCCTCACAGACTTACCATATAAAGATAAATAATCGACTGATGCTGTGACTAAAATACGATGTCTAGGTATTTTTGTTTGGCTGGATTTTTTGATAAATCGATATTGAAAATACTGACAAAATTGCAAGAATTGCGTGCATTATGTGCAATCAACTATCAAGTTCGTCTGATTGAAGTTTCGTTTACACGGTGGTTATTTCATAACTTCAATAAACAAGCCAAGGCGATTACTCCAATTTTAAAATAAACCATTAAATAAATGCTCCGTAGATCAAAGAGACATATAAAACTTGCATCTTCATGATAGTTTACGATGTTGACAGAGATAGGGCTCTGCGCGTGAATCCGCACTGAACTCTAATGAAATATTCAACTCTTTTCCAAATAAAACTTGCTACTTAACAACACTATAAACCTACATTTCAGCCTCCATTGCTTAGTTGGTGACCTTTCTTTTGAAGCTAGTGGCCCCGGGTTCAAATCTCTGCGGTATTTATTTGTGGGCTTATTACTAATTTTTGTTCCTTGGACATGGCTGTTTTATATGTATTTTTTCATCACACTTGCTGTCTAAGCACGCCATTGCTTGCGTGCGTAACGGGAGTAATAGAAATGTCAGTACGTCATTTAATAATATTAAGTATGTCTTAAAACTTTTTTTTTGTGGGCAAGTGTGATGAAAGACATTGTATGCATCACGGTCGGTAAGCGGAATACTAACTCAATTCATAAAAGCCCTCCGCCTGACGGAATCTGACTTTTCACACTCCCGTTAGTAATTCCGTACCTACTTACCTCCCTTGATGCACAATGTACTAATGCTTATGTATATATCTATTACAGCTATCGTCGCTTTTATGACATAACAAAATGTTTTGTTGTTAAGATTGTCCCATAATATCGATGTATTCTATACACAGTGCTCGCGAGTTTGCGAAAGATTTTAACTATGCATTCTAGATATCAAAATGAACAAAAAATATTATGAGACCTAATGTCATCATCATCATCAGCCTATGTTAGTCCACTGCTGGACGTAGGCCTCTCCCATTAACTATGCGTATAGACGCATTAGGAGGTAAATGCCCATAATCGCCACGCTGGGCAAGCGGATTGGCGCTCGCAGTGCTGCCCATCATCAATCTTGTAGAATAGTCAGTGACACTTTAATCCCTTAGTCGACTCTTACGACACCCGCAGGAGGAGTTGGGGTGGTGACAAATGTATTCTTACTGCCGTCACCACACGGCAATTTTTTTTTGCGACCTAATGTCAAATTCCACAATTTTTTTTAGACTTTTTGAATACTTTTTAACATTTCCAATATTTTTTATCATAACAACAATTCATTAAAATTGTTTTTTTTTTATATTTTTTTAGGGATAGGTATTTTCCTCAAGTCTATTCTTATTTTTTGATTGTCAGTCAAAAGGTGTGGTAATATTTGAACATATTATTGTGGTAGCATTATAATCAAAAAGAAGTTTTATGACGAGTTATGTCGAAAAACTTATTTCGAAAAATGGTACGAACAAGGTAGGTAGAAGGTAGATTCGAACCAAGCCGAATACAGAAAATTTTATATAACATTAAATACTCTAAATATGCTCAGGAATTCAGCATCAAAATCTTCCGGAATGCTCACGAGCACCGTGTATTTATTTCGGAATAAAAAGTGCAATCAAATGCTCGCCTGAAAGTTAACAGTGCACAATCTTTGAAGAGCTATCAATTTCAAGCCAAAAACATACTTCAAGCAGCCAACTCACGCGTGGCGACTTTAAATGTGAAACCCATGTCTATAACCAATTTTTTTTTCTTCGCGGCGCGTGTCAACATGTGCCAGTATAAATTAGCAGGGGGACGGGACCCTCGCGTTTTTTATATATTTTGAACAATAGTGCGTAACTACGGCGTGCGAATCGAAAAGTTATGCCCGTGGGCGAAACAGGGTTGACAATAGTAACACTTGGATTTGGCTCATTAATCTAGTGACGATATTACGCTTTTGTTGCTGGCTTTATTAGTTAAGTTATTTTGGAGACGTAATGGTGACACAGCAGTTCAGTTCCGTAACTAAAGAATTACCCCCTTATTCATAAACGACTCCTTAACTTAGCAAGCCGCTAAGTATTGTTGTCCCATTCGGTCTTATCAATATGTACATAAGAGTGAAAGGGACAAACAATACTTAGCGGCTTGCTAAGGCCAGTCGTACACCTGTAAGTTCTTACGTAAGTTATAGGGATGGAGCTATACTAAGGAATGAGAGGTGAATATCACTATCTCATTCCTTAGTATAGCCCCGTCCCTATAATTTACGTAAGAATTTACATGTGTTCGAGCGCTCTAAGATAACTAATTATGTTTATGACTTAAGGTGCAGTTAAACTAAAAGAGCATTCGCTGTTCTAACATCCCACTCTACGAAATTCGAGCGGTACACAAAATGTGATTGGTTGATTTCGTAGAACGGGGCTAGAACAGCGAATGCTGTTTTGGTTTAAACGCAACTTACGTAAGAATTTACATGTGTACAAGCGCTCTAAGATATGTTTATGACTTTATTTTTTATTATCATTTTTATTATGACTAAGGGGGTTACACTTAGGCTAGGATTACAATTGTGAATTCTTACGTAAGTTGTAGGAACAGAGCTAAACTAAGGAATGAGAGGTACAACTTACGTAAGAACTTACTACTGTAATACCAGCCTTACACATTCACTTTATCGCGACTGTCTGAAGCGTACCTAAGCTATAAAGCTCCATAGTTTTACGCGCAATAAACTAACATTTATGAAGATCGACATAAACAATATTTTATACTCTTCGCAATCTGCGAAATCATATTTTTATTTCATACTTGTATATTTATGGAGTTTGTCTTGTCACGGACGTCCTTTTATGAGTTTGACAGTTAATTTATTATACTCGTATCGTTCCATGCCCGGTCATTTTTTGCTTTCATTCATTCCATTTGAAATGTGACGGTAGAATTGTATTCTTATCTGAATATTACATTTATTTCCCATAGCGGTATGGTTCAGTTAAATGCACGATTTGGTTGCATTTATTAGTTTGTCATAATTCTTGATATTATTAGGAAATTCAGAATTACTAAATAACTGTACCACTGTGGATATTTTTAAATATCACTAAATGTCCTTCTAAATATTTTTTCATAAAATCATAACTGAAACTGAAACATTCTGATTGACATTTAATTCAGCGTGCAATGTATCGCTGCATGGTTACAACTTTGCTTGACTGCATGTCTCAGCTGGCAATATAGCCGTAGCCTAGTTGGTAGTGACCCTGCCTACGAAGCTGGAGGTTCCGGGTTCGAATCCCGGCGAGGGAATTATTTGTGTATTTATTTGTCACAAATATTTGTTCCTTGGTCATGGTTGTCTGTGTATTTAAGTATCTATATGTGTCTATCTATTATATATATCGTCGCTTGGTACCCACATCACAAGCCTTAATTGAGTTTACCGTGGGACTAGGTCGATTTGTGTAAGATGTCCCAGGATATTTATTTATTTATAATATAGCCCAGCACGAGATCTAAAATCGAACTTTTAACATGAGGGTTAATATGAGGGTAAAACTCATTTTTTCCGATACACTTAACGTCGTATGTAATTATAAAGCACATTTCTAAACTGTCAAATGAAATAAAAATCGACAACTATAGGTATCAGACACTTTTTTATGTGACAGGTCAGTGTGCGCGTTACATTGCTACGCGATAAATTCTCATAAAATATTACGCTTTAATATTTAAGATTAAGTATGTTTGACTTGTTATGACTTTGTTGACATACATCTACATCTGCATTTATCCCCCTTGTTCATAAATGTCTCCTAACTTAACAAGCCGCTAAGTATTATTTCTCCCTTTCGGTCTTACCAATATGTCGATCAGAGCGAAAGGGACAAACAATACTTAGGAGCCGCTAAGTATTATTTCTCCCTTTCGATCTTACCAATATGTCGATAAGAGCGAAAGGGACACACAATACTTAGGAGCCGCTAAGTATTAATTTCTCCCTTTCGATCTTACCAATATGTCTAATTGTCTATAAGAGCGAAAGGGACAAACATCACTTAGGGGGCTTGCTAAGTTAGGAGACATTTAAGAATAAGGGGTAAGACTCGTGCGTATATATTATGCAGATTGAACTATCAGCCCTTAGTAAAACATTCGTCACACTAATGCTGTGCATCCTTATATACATTGTACGCAGGAGTCTTACCCCTTATTCTTAAATGTCTCCTAACTTAGCAAGCCCCCTAAGTGATGTTTGTCCCTTTGTATATTATACATACATACATCATCAGCCTATGATAGTCCACTGCTGGATGTAGGTATCTTCTATTAACTATGCGTATTATTAGGAGATAAATGCCCATAATGCCACTATGATGAGTGATGACGCTGCAGTCCTACAGCCTCAGGGATTCGCGTACCCTATAAATTAACAGCCAGTTTTGTATATAGGTGCCCTAGAATTCAGATCCATAAAAAATGGGGTCATTCTAAAAGCGCACGTACAACGGACCGTATAACTGGCGGTCCGCGGCGCGAATATTTGTATGAAACTGCATTTTACGGAACGTGACTTTATGCAGCTCTATCGCTTCTGGCTTCAAATATTCTACATTTATAGGCCAGAGACTAGTATCGAAAATACTGGCAAATATTCTGCGACCACATTTAATATGAACGTCTAACGCTAGCTCAAAAATGCCCCAAAAATAATTGTTAAATTGTGGCAAGATGGGCAGGACATAGCGCTTTTCTTAACACGCGCATATTTCGACGCAACGTCTTTAACAAATGTTTATACAATAAAGCCAATCACAAGTTTGATGGACTAATCACAACTATTTTTAAATGGCGGTTTAAGTTTTTACAGGTTGATATTGAAATTCATTACCGTGATGCATTGAGTGACCTATGGGTAGTAAAATTTCACTCCCTTCAAAACATAGTACAATTTCATATCTAGTTCTCACGAAGCTCACTTAGGAAGTATTATTAATGCATTTTTAGTCATGTCATGTATGAATAAACTGAGCACTATGATTTGTAATGCTCTATTCATACCAACGAGTTTTAATAACGTATGCCCTGAAGACATGCAAATACTTTTTGCAAGTCTCACTTGAAAAATACCTACCTACCTAATATTTTTTATTTAACACAAAT
Source organism: Thaumatotibia leucotreta (assembly GCA_025490895.1). NCBI lineage: Eukaryota > Metazoa > Arthropoda > Insecta > Lepidoptera > Tortricidae > Thaumatotibia > Thaumatotibia leucotreta. Next base: position 5,994 of record JALPQI010019165.1, read on the forward strand.
GAACTGTATTTTCAAGTAAACTGGTCTTTGGTATGTTTTATAGGATAGTTAGATAGAAAAGGTTGGGGATAACCCGACCGTTTTACCGGAACCTTTCGTACCTACTTTACCCGCGGTTTTAATTCAGCTGTGGAGTTTGATGTCATGAAATTATAATTAATCATGAGTAACGTGGTATTTTGCGAGTAAGATAAATTATTCCTTATGATAATCATGTTACATAGTGGCTTAAGTGTATTTGTTAATCTTATGTTATGTTACGCAAATATATTATGTTATCCTGCGTTACTTATTAAGGGGCTTTGTTTTATTTGTATACGTGCGAATAAGTAATTTCTTACTTTTACGATAGGTACCTTGATAAAGTAGGTTCTACATAACAAATAAAGTACCCATTTCAACAATTTACCAGATAATAATACGTAACGGCTAATTTAGAAAATAATGTGGGACAACAAAACCCCAGCGGCCGATAAATATAGGATTTTCGTCCAAAAATGAAGGATAGCAAATCGAATTCAGCATTAGAGATTCAATTATAGATTAGCCCTTGTATCGTACCGCATAATGTTGGGACACGTGAATAAATAAACACAATTACTCCGTACAAAAGAATAATCCCCATTGATTTTGTGCACAAAACAGTGTCTAGAATCGAGTCGCCGCCCGCTCCCAGAGGCTCTGTCAAAATCGGACACCGTATCGAATTTTTTTGGCTGATCGATTTTTACGTCGATATAATGCCAAAACCCAACAATAGACATACATCAATTCGAGTGTCAAAAACTAACATCTGCGCCTTTCGTTGTAAACAGAGTAAAATAGTGGGGTCCAAACAGAATCCTTGGGGGAAGCCCTTGGTTTGGCTGGCATGTTTTTATAGCTCATTATTATTGTGCCCTGCTTTAGAGTAACTGCAAATGACATACTCCACCTATTATTAAAATAAACCGTTGCCTAGACCTTTTGTTAAGTAAATTTAAAATAAAGCTCGTGTGTAGAAAATTACTGTGGGTGGAAGCGTCGCCTTTCATTAGTCCCTTATAGAGAACAAAGTCCTTGAAATAAGTGTTTACACGGAAGTATTGCATGAAGGGAGATTAAATAGGGATCGTTTGTCAACAGGTCCAGTCGACTGTGGATTGAGCGACGACTATGGGAGTAGCGGAGAAGCGCCTTACATCATTGAGCAACCTTTAGACGTGACAGTGGCTCGTCACCAGCCAGCTACGTTGAACTGTCGGGCGGGAGGTTCGCCGCCTCCTAACATAAAATGGTATAAAGGGGGCGTGTTGGTGGTCTCCGATACCCATCGAAGCTTGCTGCCTGCAGGAGGTCTGTTCTTCTTAAGAGCGACTCACGGCAGAGCGCACTCCGATGCGGGGGTATATTGGTGCGAAGCGACTAATTCTTACGGAACAGCTAGGAGTAGAAATGCATCGTTACATGTTGCAGGTAAAATTCTAAAACTCTGTTAAGGTCCTTATCTAGGAAATTGGTATTTTTATTTGTCGACATTATTTGGTGAAGTAGGTATCTAGTCTAATCAAAGGTATTCAAAACACGCTTTAGAAAACCATTTGCGTTATTTGTTTTTATTTCGACTTAAAAAAAAACGTAAAATGCATTGTTTCTTCAAAACTATCCGTGATCCGTACCAAACGCCAATAAGTAGATAAGGACCTCCAATATTAAATACGCCTTCACTATACAATTCTGTAAATTCTAACTATTTATATCTTATATTTTAGTGCTACGTGAGGATTTTAGACTAGAACCAGTGTCAACACAAACAGCACAAGGCGAGACTGTGATAATGGAATGCTTGCCGCCTCGAGGCTCGCCAGAACCAACTATTTATTGGAAGAAAAATGGCCAGGCCCTTCATTTTGATGGCGATTCCAGGTAATTTACTCCCAACTTGCCATAAGAAAGGTTAAACTTCGCGTAGTTTAATAGTAAGGTTAATTTAAAGCCTCCGCTTACTAATGAACAGAATAATAAATTAGCTCGGCTAAGAGTTGAACTTTGAAGGAAAAAGAAGTTTACGATAACTGCACATAAAGTTTTCCTAGAATGGGTTCAGTACTCGCTCGATAAAGCATAATTAGGAGGGGTTTTAGGGGTAGTCAGAGAGCTCTCAGGCCAAGTGGCAACGCGATAGTCTTGTGAATGAGCAGACACACTCGTTTGATATAAGATACGCGGCGTCATATAAATTTAATCGTACAGTCATTCCACGAGCGATGAAAACAACTCATTTAGACAAAAGCTCTACCGCATAATGTTCATGAATGTCTGAAATGGAAATAGATTTTGCGTGTAACATTACAAGCTATTACGAGTTAAAACCTTATAATTTGTACCACATGGTACAAATTATAAGGTTTTAACTTCAGAGTAGTACCTAACATGAAACTGCAACAGTTACCCATTCTTTCGTTTATTCTTACATTAATGAAGCAAAGTGTCCGTATTCTGATTGTGCTGTAAGTAGATAATGATGTGCTTAATTAATTTGAAAAAAAAAACATAAAAAATTGGATACTGATTTTACCATGTCATGTCGTGGAATAATTGCCCAATAGGTTAAATAAGTATGTTAAGTATATTTGGTCGAAAATACTGACATGCAATAATAATACCTTTATGATTCGTCGGTATTTAAATCATCAGTTACTAAATTAAAAAAGCTGCTATTTGTTTTCAACGCCTGGTTAGGCAATTTTTTTAACCGACCTCTTCTGAAAGACTAAAAGCACTTTGTTTCGTAAATGGGCAGTTAAAACTAAATTTAGATGAATGATTACTATTTCGTCCATTAACGTTTGTTTTTATTTGCACGCTCAACACATGGGTGGTAGAAAAACTCATATTGAATCTTCTCTAAAAGTTTTATTGCCAATTTATTCCACTTTGGTGTCTATGAATTTTTATGAGTCATAGCGTCGGGTTACATCTTGAGGGCGCGTCGTTACGTATGGCGGAGCATAAAAATAATTAACAATCGCAGTGAGGGTACATCAAAGTTTTAAAAGAGGGGATATTTGAAGAGCTCAACAAGCAATCAAGTAAAAATCTGAATAGTTCCTCACCGGACCCCTTATTAAATGTTAATTTCCCATTGAATTATTCCGCCCTGCATTTGAATGACTTTGTTTCATCGCAGTAATGAAATCCATTCAAAGATTTTTTCCAATCTTTCCTTTATGATATATTGGATGTTCGATTTCAGAATGCACTTAGTCGACGGCGGCAGTCTCGTAATACAAGACGCGAGGCAAACTGATGCCGGGAGATATCAATGCATTGCACGGAACGCAGCGGGATCGAGGGAATCAGCTGTTGCAACGCTACGAATTCACAGTGAGTAACTCCAACAATCTAAAAGCATGTTCCTCGAATCCTCGGTAATTAGAAGTCGTGATTTAAGCTTTGTCATGTAATTCAAAGAGACATTTCTCGCTGCACAGTTAAGCCGTACTTAATAACGGGCCCTGAGGACGTGGTGGCGCAGACCGGCGGCAGCGTGACGTTCCAATGCCGGGTGGGAGGCGACCCCCTTCCGGACGTGCTGTGGCGAAGGACCGCTGGAGGAGGCAACATGCCACTCGGTCGCGTCAAAGTGCTAGACGACAGGAGCCTTAGGCTCGATAACGTTGTTTTAGAAGATGAAGGAGAGTACAGTTGCGAGGCTGAAAATTCCGTCGGCGCCGTGAGCGCGACTGGGTACTTGACTGTATACGGTGAGTTGTTTTTTCTTTATTTTACGACAAACTTACCACTTTACCTTTACTTAACTTACCACTTACCTTTGAAATATGTAGGTAACAATGCCTTTTCCATAACGCACTTTTTGATTTTTAGTTTAATTTTGGTGAATTTAGGACTACTATATCCTTTCTGAGATACATTTTGTTTCTCGTTACAACCCTTTTAAGATAAAATTTTATTTACTAATAACTTAGTTGGACGTATACAGTGGTAATTAAATTTTGAGTAAGCAACAGTGATTACTTGAAGATACCTACACGATCAAAAACGACAAGTAGGAATCTGATTGTGTATTTATTTTTTTGTCTTATTTTAGATCCCCCAACAATATCACTCGAGCCGAATACTGTAACAATAGAAAATGGCGCAGCAGCGACATTTACGTGTACCGCCTCGGGTCGCCCCGAACCGACCATGTTCTGGAGCTTAGAGGGAAATAGGACAATAATATTACCCGGAACGTCAAAAGGCAAATACCACGCCACGCTTGTTATTGACGGCGTCACTACATTGACTATAAACGAAACTACCAAAAACGACAGCGGTATCACAATAGTTTGCTCCGCGGTAAATTTTGCCGGCAGTTCGTTTGTCAGAGGAAAATTAACGGTTACGTCAGACGATGACCGCCCACCGCCAATCATAACAAACGGGCCCTCTAACCAAACGTTACCTATAAAATCGATGGCAGTTTTCCCCTGTACGGCCGTGGGCACACCTGAACCAATCATAGCATGGTATTTCGGAGGGGAAGCGCTTATACAAAACCAAAGAAGGAATGTGTCTAATGACGGAACTCTAATATTAAGAGATTTGGATAAAAGCGATAGCGGCACGTACACTTGCGTCGCTTCCTCACATCACGGGAAATATGTATGGAGCGGCGTCTTACTCGTAGATAGTCCAATAAATCCGAACATACATTTCTTCCGAGCAGCAGATGTGTCGTCACTACCCGGCCCACCCACAAAACCGCAGATACACAACATAACGGAAAACAGTGTCACAATATCTTGGAATCAAAATAATAAAATCGGATCGTCATCCATACTAGGATACCAAGTGGAAGTGTTTTCGAGGGAAACTCTTTCCGGAAATAACACACCTAGGAATTCTCGGGGTTGGGTAGTGTTAGCAAAGAAAATCCAACAGACACAGTATGTAGTAAGATCTTTAGTTCCTGGCGTTACCTATATGTTTATAGTGAGGGCGGAAAACTCGCACGGCTTATCCGGACCGAGCCCGGTCTCCGATCCGGTGATAGTCGGCGAAAGTGGCAATGCCCTCTGGGAAAACGGAGTGTTTTCCAATAACACAGAATTCAGAAAAAATATTATGACCGACAGCATCGTAGAACTAATCGAAGCAACTCCTATCGACGCGAAAACGATCAAATTGATGTGGGAAATTTTGAATTTCTATTATTTAGAGGGATTATTCATTTACTTTAGACCCCTCGATAATGCAACGACAGAGTATCAAATGAAGACTATTTTACATTCAAACGACGTATCCGGTTATGAAATAACGTCTTTGAGGAAATACACAAAATACGAGTTTTTCCTTATTCCGTTTTATAAGAAATTCGAAGGAAAACCTTCTAATTCTAGGATTGCTCAAACGTTGGATGATGGTAAGCATTGATGTATTATTAATTTCTTCCATATAAATCACCAAGCTTTTTACGTTTTGTATGAGATTGTTAAGCATGTTTTGTTAATTTCAGTTCCAGAAGGCCCTCCGATAAATATTGAAATGTTTATCTTCAACACAACAACAGTTCATTTGAAATGGTCGCCTCCAGAGCCTCATTTACAAAACGGACTAATTACCGGTTACAACGTTTTGGTAAATTGGCTGGACTTGCCCGCCAACAAGTCGATGGTGGCCATAAACACAACGGTACATCAAGCCACAAGCCTCATAATGACTAATTTGACTTCCGGAGTCAGTTATTCTGTTCAAATTGCCGCTGAAACCGTCGTTGGGTTGGGCCCATTTAGTCAAAAGGTGTACTTGAATATCGATTCTCGCTCTATTGGATTGGATCCTTTATCAAGGTAAATAATCATGAGGAACAATGTCTCGAAATGTATTGGTTTCAGCTTGATTGTTTTTTGACGTAACGTTTTTATTCCAGATACCCCGTAAATGGAGAAGTGTCTATCGTAGCTGGCGACTTTGTAATGGAAACATGGTTTTACGTTCTGATTGGAGCGATCGTTCTGTTCAAAGTAATTGTGATTGGCGGAATAATTTACATCAGAAAGCACAACATTTTCGCCAAAAAGTCGTCCGCTCTCCCAAATATATACGGTGCGTATAAAAGTGATTTACGATTCTCATCAATGTGGAGATTACTCGGCATTATTCTCTTTACAATGTCCCAAGTGACATGCAGCCGAATAATACCCGACTGGCAAAGGTAACTGGAAAATAAACAGTTATTCAGCTTAACTTGAAACGCTTACATTTTTTCCGTGGAATCAGCATCAGAATTTCAAAATTAAAAACATTCCTCGGGTGTCGTAGGGTGGCGCGGGCCGAGCGTTTGTTTGATGGAGGCTTTGCCATGCGAAGGGAGGGGCTAGATTACTTTCGAGTTGAAAGGTGGCACAAGCCCTCTCGCGAGCGCACTGGATCTCTTTCACTTTGCATTCACGTTCGGGGTACAAAGGAATGATACAAATCCGAGAAATAAAGACCCAGTAAATGTAAATGTTTTCTATTTTGTTTTCTCGAGGCGATTCGTTTGTTGACTCACCCAGTTACCTCTAAGCCAATTTACCTCGCTTTGTTTGTATTGTATTGGGCTTGTGTTTTTAAGCCTCCAATGAGAGAGATGATTTGCGTTCGATTACGGTGAAAAAACATATTTAAGTGTTATTGTTAGAATATAAACGAAGGCTAATTTTGTTTGCCTCATTTCAGATTCCAATGGAACGAGTTTAGTAACGCAGATGAATATAAAAGCCGCCGTTTCCTTGTCTCACCCGCTCAGCAGTTGTTACAATAAGAATACTGTAACAAAAACGGAGTCACTACTATGGATGGAGAATCAACCCGGCTTATGCATGTCCGGGATTCAAACCAATCAGAGCAAGCAGAAGGTTAATTCTGATTATGATAAAGTTGCACAGCAATTGCCTGAGTACGCAGAAGTGACGTCATCTAAAGTAACGGGCAATGAATGGAATACGAGTAAAACAGCTACTTCCCCTGCGGCGTATGCTTCTGTCACGCTTGTTGCTAATACAAGGCAGTGTGTCAGTTCTTTGGTAAGTTGATAATCCTTTTAAAACTAAGACCAATATTTCCTTTTCTTCTTCTAAGACGCGTGCGCTCATTCAGTTTTCTTACAGCAGCTCTTCACTTATCTTTCTTTCCCAGCTACTTCTCCTTATCGGCTGTTTAATGAAATGTCTTAACTATTTTGCAAAGATACCCATAGCTAATTCAATATATATGTTTTCTTCTAGGGTTGGTTTCCACCAGGAAGCAAGCATGTAGATAATTTCGATAACCGATATGCTCCAGATGAAGAGCTCTACCCAGCCAGCAATGGCGGTTACTATAACAGAAACGTTTACAGCGAGAAATACTTCCAAGGTCACCCAAACGTATTGAAATTTTATGACCTACCCTCCATGGATAAAACTCAAAAAGCTCAACTGCGGTACAACCAAAGCTTAGATGAAAGAAAAGATAAGTGCCAGAAGTCTGATGTTACTCAATCACTAATTGGGCGTCCGTATGTTAGCTCTAGGAAGAATTCTGAGACTGAAACTACTTATAGAGCATTTGGGCAAGATGAGTCTGATGAGGAGTCGTATCCTGAAGATGGTGGTTATGATGAGCTGCAAGCTATGCAAGGGAGGCAGAGGCCACAGCATCAGTATGAGAGGCCTAATTTTGATGAGACGAGGACGCTGGCGAGGTTGACGTCGTTCAGACACGGCCAGGCTGTGCCTAACGTGTCGCAGGCCTCGCTTGCGCCCGCGCACCCCCCGCTGCCTCCCCACCCGCGGGCGGACTCCGTGACTCGGTAGTATCACGCCTTGCCGGTTTTCGGCGACCTGTGCCAAACGGACGTGTAGTAAGTGTACTAAGATCGCAGTTCTTCCTAAGCTTGTACAGATTTATTGACTGTTCGGGAAGTTTATTTCGTGCGTGTTTTGTTTTGTGACTACTGCGCCTAGTGGTAAAAACTGATGGCCTAGAACTATTCTGACTGCCTAATTTTACAACGCACAATGCTAAGCTGCGTTTTTCGAGAGTTTATACTAACTTTAATTAGTTATTTTTAAATTATATTACTACGCCTAGTCGTTTGTATAGTAAAATATGTAAATAATGTATATAATATTAAATTATGTAAGTGTGGTTAGTTAGCACGAGAGATCTGATATACCTCTATGATACATGCATTAGATATCGTCTTTTGAAAACCTATTCCACTAAAAATCAAAATTTCGTATCTCAGTATCTGTTCATTGCTCAGATGCGAGGTTCCGAAACATAATGTGTGTTATAGTTTTCAAAGGAACATATCAAACCTAATTGTAATCGATCTATCGAACTTTTATAGTTATTGTGTTATTGGAATTGATAGAATTCAATTGATATGTCCGTCTGAATATCAATAAACGAATTTGTACTCACGATATCATTAGTTTAAGCATATAAACTTAGATCCTGAAACAAACCTAACGCTTGGCAATAACTTGAAGTAACGTTGATATTAAAATATGTAAATAATATTTTATGTGTCTGGAACTACACATACAATGTAAGTAATCATTCGAAGAACTTGATAGTTCTTAACATTGCATTTAATTAAACACTATATTTTAATAGAAGACTCATGTATTTTTGTTGTAAACCTTTCATGAGCTTGTTTTTGATACTTTCTTTAGTTGTAAATCTTGTGCCATAAAAGCTTTTTAATGTAAAAAGTATAACTAACTTTAAAAGAAACATCGGAGTTGTGAAATGAAATTCAAATGAAGCTTTTAACAAAAGTGAAAATTATAATCTACGTAAAATATGTGATATGACTATTATAGCCATTTTATATTAGTACAGTGTGCAACAAAAGTCTAATTCATAAAACAATCTACGTGTGTGTCACTGTTTGGATGTCCTGTATAGGTAGGCACCATCGCCAAAGTATTTAATAGACTAGATATTGTATAATTTATACGCGAAAAAGTCATAGTTAGTTATCATTTTTACTGTAGGTATGAACTGAGTAAACTTGAGCGTATTCAAAATCTCTGCATAAGGTTCATTTTTGGGTTACGCAAATATGACCACGTTTCCAATTTCCGTTCACAACTCAAGTGGCTCCCTATCCGCTTTCGTCGTAACTTCCACATTCTTTCCCTTCTCTATAATATTCTTTTTAACCCTGCAACCCCCCGATATCTTAAGGAGCGTTTTAGCTACCTCAGTTCTCTCCGATCCTCACAAAACTTGCTTCTGACTGTACCGCCATCCTCTTCCAAATTTTATAACTCATCGTTCACCTTTCGAGCTATTCGACTATGGAACTCACTCCCTATTGAATTAAGACGTGCCGAATCGATTGCATCCTTTAAATCATTACTTAAGAAACATCTATCACTTCCTTAGTTTTGAATTCTTTATTTATTTTCTTAAACTAATTATTTCTCATAGTTTCACTATGTGATGTATCTGTATTTTTATAATATGTATATGTATTTCTATGTGTATCTCTATATATATATATATATATATATATATGTATTTGGATTTTGTGTTTATTTTTACATTCCTTAGCCATCAGACTATTTTTCTCAGTTTTGCACCACCTACTATCAACTTTTACTTTCTTATCTCCTCCACCCAAAGGTTGTCTGGAAGAGATCGCTCTTTAGCGATAAGACCGCCTTTTGTTTACCTCTTTCAAACATGTACTTTTATTATTTGTTTTGTATTTTTCTTTGAGGTGCAATAAAGAGTTATTGTATTGTATTGTATTGTATTGAATCTTGTGTTGTAACAGTTTTCGGCAGCGTCGAATATACTCCGTGCAGCAATGTCAGAACTAACAATATTTGAATAAGTAGACTTTTGCTTTTACAGCCGTAACAGGTTTGATATGACCGTCTAACAATAATTTATTGCCATGTCACCTATATCTCTACAACTATTACTTACATAAAGAGCCATTTGCATTACCCACTCTTAACTTGATTAACATTATTCAAGAAATTACTATGAAACTTACTGAAAAATAAAATATAGCGAACAATTTAAAGACGATCAACGGTTTGATATAAATCACCCTGCAACAAGACGAGACGGGGCAAACATTCAGGACATGACATTCAAAGTATTTGGATTTGAAGTAAAAATCATTGATAGAGTAGAGTTCTTAAAGAAAAACGAATTTTATGCGTTTGCGGGCAATGTTTTTTTGCAGGTTATTTATTAATCAATTAATTATGATTGATGAGAGGTGCCAGTGATGAAAAAATTGCAATATTTATAGAACACCGGTTAGTTTGTAATCACAATTTAATACCACTGCGTATTCATTGCACCCACACTTTCGATAATTTATCAACATCAAAACCAAGAAAAAAAAATTACGTGTGTGATTTTGACATAGTAGTTTATTTTTTCAATTTTGGAGTTGGTCCTAAACTAAAACTTACTCAGTTTGACTTGTATTTATGAGACATGGGTCATCTGAGCTTTTGGTTGGTGAAACATCGTGTATAAAAGGAAAAAAAAAACACACAAAACACATACCTACGAGTGAATTTTTCTTATGTTGCATACTGTACTTGCACAACTTGTATATCTGCATATCAACTGTAACACTTAGTTGGAGTAATTGTTAACATGTTATGAAAGGGCGTGTTCACACTAATAAGGTGCCAATATACATTCATATAGTTCATTGATAATAGAGTCGACCTGTTTCCGTACCATGAGTTGGAAAATAAAGGATACGTGTTTCACTCTATACGTAATGCATTCTATCTCGCTCGCACTGACATATCGTCGGGGATAATGCAATACTTCATAACAACCGAAACAGAGTTGAAATATCAAACAATTGACACTCAAATTGAGCCTAATTTAATTTGTTAGTTACGCAATATTGCACTATCCCCGACGATATTGCAGCGAGCGCGATGCCCTGATTTACGTATCGAGAAAACCCTGAAGAAAAAACTATGATTGGAACGATTTATCTTTCAAAAATCAAAAGTTTGCCAAATTGGACGTATTTATGCAAAAGGGAACCAACTCACAAGAATTTTTCATTCTTATTATCACCATAAATCAAAATAAACAAGTCAATCTTTGAAATGACAAATTCATGTGGGTTGGTTCCTTTTTGCATAAATACGACCAATTTTTATGGTATCATAAAACCATGGTTTAATTTATTCGTTTAATGTGATGGAATTTTATATTATTAGTTCCCGATTTTCAAAACGCATTCTCTTGTGAAAACGCCCCGTGGGATTATGATGGTTGTGTTTTTATCAATCTAGACCTGATTCACTTTCGCATATATATAAATTAGCATGAAGCCGAATATTGTAGCGATAAAGGTGCGGCCATCATAAGCCCATTGCATTAATTTTGTAAATAAATATGTATAGATAAAAATATCGCCTTTATGAGAACTACGACTTGATACTTATCTGTATTCGTCTCTGTTACATCCTGGCCCATCCGCGAACACCGAAGTTCGTAAATTTCGGTTTTTTTCCTGGCACTCCAACGAAGGCGTCATTAGTGACAGAGAAAAATCGCCGAAATTTGCGGATTTCGAAGTTCGCGCTAGGGCCGCTGTTCATCCGAAATTGTATTATTTAGTAAACAGCTAGTTCATTCCTGATTGTCTTATTTAGTAACTCCCTTATTCACAAACGTCTTCTAAGTTAGCAAGCCGCTAAATATTGCTTGTCTCTTTTGGTCTTACCAATATGTCTATAAGAGCGAAAGAGACAAACAATACTTAGCGGCTTGCTAGCTTCAGAGACTTATGAATAAGGGGGCTAGGTTCTGTGTTAACCTCCAAATACACTGCGTCTATTGCTCCTAAATAATATTTGCCTATACTAAGATGCTTCACATAGGGCCTACGCTAGCTGATTCGGTTTATCTGGAAAGGACACTCGTCTAACAAGAAATTGTATGAAAGACGTTAACTGGTGCGAGCTTGCGCACGCGGCGGTCGTCCGCGCCAGCTAGCGTAGGCGCTTAATATTTTAGTCAAATGTTCAATTTTATTATTGTTCAAGAAAATAGCAACAGCAGACAATTTTAGGTTAGACAGTTATTGACTAGATAAGACAACTAAGGATAAATGGGCTTCATTGTTCCATTCTTAAATGTATGGATTTATAAATATAATCATCCAAATTAAATAACCAATGGACTACAGATTAGAAAAAGCTGTGATTTCTTATAAGCACTTTCCTAAAAGCTTCTATTATGGTATTTTTGTGAGTTCAGAGTAGTCGCATACCCGCTGCTGTTCCTTTATTTAGAAACCACATATTCCATTTTCATATTATTATAGTAATCTGGACACATGTATTTTACAGATAAATAGCAAATTTTGATGGTTTCTTATATTGCACTTAAACCCAATACCTTTTTTTCATATTGAGTCCATTGGTTAATTACTTAATAATCATACAATAAAAACTACGATACCTTGCTTCATTAAATAGAACCAGTAGGCCATGATGGCCATTCCTTTATCATAAACCGTGTTATGCATCACTCTCGCACTTGTATTGTTAGAATGTGACAGCCATTTTAAAGGGTTGGCTATCTTAAGCGCAAATATTAGAAAAACTGAATCCAACTAAAATTCTTTGTATACGTACGTTTACATTAATAGTTCCTATTTCTGAATTGCGTCAAATTGTTACAGGGCTGTATCTATTTTAATAAATGTGAGTGTCCTTTACAATTTTGTAAATTTTCTTACTTAAGACAGGTTTTCCCGATTCAAAAACTATCAATAAGTATGGTATTACGCTAAAAAATAATAAAATTAGATCCTGAATCCTGATATCGTGCACAATTTTATACCGTCATGTCTTCGCGAAATAATCCAATCTTACGTTTTTCTACACCGTGTTTTTATTGATTTATGCTAATTACTACATTTTTTGCAAATAAATATATCTTTATCTTTATCTTTATCTTTATCTTTATCTTTCCTTTAAATTGGTCAGGATACTAGGGACATTAATAGAAGTTGTCTGGTATATCGGCTTTTGTTGATTTCGTATTTTTTTTTTCATTTTCATACTAATAATTGTAATGGCAAGTGTAAGAGAACCTTAAGAATAAGATCTCAGGCGACTGACGGCTGCTGACAGCACATGTCAAAATAAGTAGCATTAGGATGTAATAAAGGTTGCAATACACTTGTTAAGTCACCAACTTATTTTTTTAATAACTCAATAACAGTAAAAGTTAAGACACTAGTTTCTTAGAGAAATTAATTATTTTAGACCTAAATACGCTTCCCTTAAATTTAACGGAAATCAATAAAAACACGGTGTATAATTCCTTTTCAAAACAAA
>JALPQI010019166.1:0-24573 GCA_025490895.1 Thaumatotibia leucotreta
GAAAAAGTTTTGTCTGGTTCAGTTTTGTTAAAAAAACAGTATTTCTATGTTTAAGACATGATTTTATGTATGATTTAAATGAAATAACTGCTTAATTTTTTGTATTTGTGGCCTTTCATGGAAAAAAAAAATTCAGAGTTAATGTTATTTTTTTATGCAAAACGGACGTATACGCTCATAAAAGCTTGCACAGCACATATTACTTTCTAATAACCAAACACATCAAAAGAGGGTTAAAATACCTATAAATTGATATATAACACATATAATATTAATGCTGTAAAAAAAATTGTGAACAAAAAACGAATACAAAATCTTTAAACAGCTCCCCTGTAAAAAGTATTTTTTTGACATGTGTCGCTTTTGTATTTAATGGACGACATATCCTTACCAAATTTCGTTACTGTAGCATTTATATTTTCCGAGTAAATCGGCTGTGACAGACGGACAGACGGACATCACGAATCTATAAGGGTTCCGTTTTTGCCATTTTGGCTACGGAACCCTAAAAAGTAGGCGATTTGTTTGATTCGGTAGACAGGTTCAACACAAGGCAGTAAACAAATTTCATGAAATGTATTAAAAAATTAGGGTATCCATAGAGATAACTACCACTTAATCCATGTAAATTTGCCTTATGTACTCTGTTGGTGTCCCAAACAATAAATTAAATAAAATAAAAATTAATTAAATAAAAATCCTAAACGAGCCAACATTTTTCTTACATCTTTAATCTGAGTGGCTCTCTCGAGACGTCTGACGCCCCATTGAATCCTTTTTTATTTATCTGTTCCCATTACATTTTCGGACAAAAGGCGTCTAGTGTTTGGTCGTCTTGGAGAGGCTAACAAAATGTCCGGGCAAATAGTCCCGCTTCCCACGGTGACTGTCTTTGTGACCCGGGGTGACCCGGGATGTTATTACGAATTTGTTTAGATATTTTTTTTATTTCTTAACTAGTTATTTTGTGACTATAGACTGAATTTTTCGATATAGCAATGTAAACCGCATTCAAATATGGGCACAATTTTAAAACGGTGATGTACTTACAGCGAACAACAATTACCTACTTTATTTAGTTAATTGAAGGGATGTTTACAAAAACAACATAACTAGCATTTTTTCCAAATTTGAGTTTTTGACGTCATACTGTTCGTCATCAAAGGAGCTACAAAATGTGAAAAAAAAAATTGTCTAAAAACTTTCCCGTTTGGCAAAAAAATTTAAAATATTTTATCCCATATTAAACTGCACTAAAAAGTGTGGAATAAAACTGCAGCATTGATACTCAGAGTAAGCCATATTCTAATAGACTTATAAAATGGGGAATATTAGCGTATACGACAATTTTTTTTCAATAAAAAAAATCTTTTTCCAAAAATGTGCATCAAGTTTTGCACAAAAACAACATAACTACTCAAAATTTTACAAAAACAACGTAAGTGGCAAGGCTTATTTTATTTTTTCCAAAAAAAGTAATGAGCCGAAACACAAATAAACGGGTAATCTTAACTTAGTAGTTATATCTTTACCGCTTCTGAATGAATATTATTTAAAAAGGAATTTAGTTTTATCGCTCTCCTGTAAAGTTATGCTCAATGTAGTTATATTGTTTTTGTAAACATCGCTTCAATTGTGTAAAAATAAAGTATTAAATACCTAGTTTCAATATGTATTCATGATTATGGCTACGAGAAAGGGGAGTGTTGAAATTATTCGACTAAATGAAAAAGAAAATACAGGAAACATAAAACATATCCTCGAACGCTACAATTTTTTTACGTAATTGTTCAAATGTACAGACCAATACTTGTCACTTGCCTTAGCTGGCTGCCCTAACTTTGAATCCATTTATTTTAAAAACAAGATTAAATGCCATTGTAATTTCATTACTATTGGCAAAAAATACTTGAAATGTTGTGAATTCAACTGTGACATTCAATGTAAATAAACACACTTTTGGAATTATTTAAATGCAGTTAGAGATGTGCAGACCCCGGGGAATTCCCAATCTTACTATGGGGAAAGTTACCGTTTGGGAATGTTCCCCATATTCTGTTGGGAAAGTTACTGGTACTGTCACATCACTAAATGCAGTATTGCTAACCCGCGATTATACAAATTTGTTGCCTTTTCCTTCTGCCATACATATACAGTGTGTTACCATGACCCAGGCTTTTACGAAAATGGGTAATAATACGCATTACTGACAATCGTTTTCAAGTATTAAGAGTTGACAAATATTTAAATTAACTGTACAATTATTTTTATTTCGTTCGAACGATCAATGTAACGCGTGTACGGGTGCGTATCATAATGAATACGCACTTTTAGTATAATTACAGTTTACAAACGTTCATAACGTATACTAACGTTAGGTATAATGTATTAAACATCTATTTCCAAATAGTATAATACAAAAATAATATAACGTTAATAATATATACCGTTGTTTAGTCTAGCGTACATATTAACGAATTCCGTTTCATATATCAATATAAAGGTATAAAAGTTAAAACATATACTATCCTCTGATATAACGATATAAATATAACTGCCAAAAAGTAAGTGAGGTTAAGTTTTACAAAAAGGTATACGTTATATTACTTACCCTTTTCAATCCGTTCTAGCCTCGAAACCTAACCAATCCAAGTAATAAATCAGGGTAAAACCGACTTGGATTGGTTAGGTTTCGAGCGTAGTTTCCCGGATAAATAAAAGACCTACTTACTTTTAATTAATTGTTTACGCATCGTCATCCTCGCGAAACCAAAAAAGGGGGGACGGGGGGGCGTAGCCCCCCACAAGGGGGGCTCGGGGGGCGGAGCCCCCCGCATTATAAAATAACAAGTTTGTACATCCCCTACTCTAACCTGGATAGGTTCGTTAGGTACCTTTTATCCCTTAGAGCAGAAATAGAAGCCCCGCGCAGCGGGGCTTCGTCGACCGGTTCCCAGGTCTAAATCGCTTCCTATACGGATACGGCTTAATAAACGGATAAATAGTAAATCAATTGAAATGAAATATAATGATAATTCTATAGTTTAATTATTAAAAAATCGTAGGGCTTATATTTTGTGTAAGATAGTTGTTTTGTATATTAGATTATTTCAATGTTATACCAATTAATCGTTATCGTAAACGATATTATATGCTACGTTCATTATACATTTTACAATTATTCATTTAATCATTATACCTTTTATACGTTATGTTTATTACACGTTAGTCATTATACATTTATACAAACTGAATTTATACATTATGATTTATATAGCATAAGTTCGTATACGTTATATTACTTACCCCGCGTGTACTGCTTAGTTGTCAAACGTTGCGAGTAGCTGCGATCTGTCATTGTCAAGTGCCAATTAACGATTTATTTAGAAGTACATTTCTTCTCAATTAAGTTTTCTTAAAAAGATAATTACTTTTAAAATTAGGATTTTTAAACAAATAATGCACATGGTTTGGCTAAGAATCTGCATCTCAATCCTCGGTTCAAATAAAAGCCTGCATCATGTTAACACACTGTATATATACATACATATATGTTTATAGGTATATAAATACCTATATGCGCCTACTTAACGTAGTAACAGTGTGTAGTGATGAAATTAAATACACTACAATTGTTTTAGTATGGCAATCGAAACACCTAAATGTAAAGCAAATGTAATTAATAACACAATTTGCACTGTTTGCAGCACATTGATTAAGACATCAATTTGAGTAATATGCAACTGACATTGTAGATCTATTTGGCTGTTCTTAAACCAAACGAATTCAAACATCTAAAACGAAGATAAACATTAAAAGTCAATCGTTCATCCGATAAATACTAATGAGTTCTCGTTGAAAACAAACTTATCTTGATGAGACAGTTGAGAGGCACACACTCCATTAATATCCCCATATAAATAATAACATCATTACTTTAAAGGTAGACCACCCAAAATCATCACCTTCAATATATGCTGAGATCATAAACTAAAAAGATAAGAAAGAAAATGAAGGGAAATGGGAGACGAAAAATTAAGTGAAATCGCTGGATGTAATTGTGGGACCCGTTACGGGTGATTTGCATATGATATGAGGCGCTAATGGCAAAGACGCGGCTTTTTCTGAATATTCTCTTATGACCGCAGCATGCACAATTGATATTAGCATAGATAGCATCCAGATACAAGGATAAAGATGTTGCACTGTGGTGCCGTGGCGTACCTTGGATTATGGCATGATGAACTGTAACCTTGCGGGCAACACTGCAGCTTCACGTAAGATACCTGTATTATGAATATCTCCATACATTTGTTAAGATGCTGTAGGTAATCGTTTCTGCTATATCACTATTTAAACTAGACTACGTACTTCTGTTTAAAAAACATTTGATATTTGCTAATACACCCAAACACCCCACATAGGCCCATATAAGTAGGTACACCACCTACCTTCACTTTCCGAACATGTTTCAACCAAACTAGGGTTTTAAATTATAATACTGTGTAAATAACTATGTAACTAATAGTAACATTTTGGTAATCGGGAGTTTTGGTCGTAATATTCTTTTGGTCTAGGCAATCGGTTTTTACCATCATCTTTGCTAATAAGTATGACGAATGCGTGCGAATTTTACACTACCTCACACTTAGGCTCATATCTAATCAAAGCACTGTCTTCACAATATAAACTCGACTTAGTGTGAGTACTGTTTTGTCTTCGAAATTGACTTTATTCTGATCGGTATTTACCTAATTATGTTATAAACTCTGTTGTCATAATAATTTTGTGTATTTGTTTTTCCATATTCTAGTTGTTGTTCACATCGGTAAGATTGCAGCCATAGATCTTCGATATACGAAATTATTTTTCGGGTAATTCTGTCCTATTGAAATGTACACATTGTGCTTAACCAGATAAGTATTATAATGTATTAACAATATTTAATCGTAAATTTGAATAACGTGAAATGTAATTAGGTACCCACTTTTCGTTAGCATTGACATGAAATTATGAGTAAGTACAACAAATTTAATAAAGAAATTCCTCGCTTAATTGTGGCACGAAAAAGTTGCTCCCATATTTCTTTATACCGTTGTACTCGGAACTGCTTCTAAAATATGCATCGACAGTTTTGGAGGCGTTCCGAAGTGTAATGAGGATATTTAATGTTCAATACTTAAAAATAATTTATGTCATGCGTGTTTAAGGCGTAGACTACACCAAATTTGCAATTGTAATATTAAACGAAAAAAATGCTTGGAATGTTAAACGTGCCTATGTTAGTTCTGAAGGTCAATAATGAATAATACAATCGCTATTTCTTTATTTCTCACAAAAACACTCGTAGCTAAAAAAGATGAATCCATGCGAGACAGTATTTTTTTTACGGCGTCTACTGATGTAATTGACTTCTGAACCAACCAAAATGACAAGATAATGTCTGTATTGAAACTACATTTAACTATTTCAAGTAAATAGAATCCAGACGTACATTTTGTAATTCATATTACTATGAGTCACAATACAGATTTTGTAAGATTAAGTCAAAGATAGGGTAAATGTACAACCAATTGGAACCCTAAGCCACTCTGGAACTATATACTTAGTAATAAAAGTAATGCGACATGAACAGGTTAACTGTACAAATGCTCAACAACCCAATAAGTCAAAGTCAAATAATTCTTTATTCAAATTGGAATAGCAACAAACTGTTTTGAATCATCTAAGTTCATCTATACAATCTAGCTTCTAATTATGATAAAAAAACATAAGACTGAAGGTACTATGTATGAGGTCAGCAACGAGCACTCATACGTTTACCTTATTCTAATTACATGCTGTCTGAAAATTATGCAAATGAACGAAAGGTAGGTAGTAGTAATATAAATAGTATTCTTGTGACACTTCCAGTGAAATGTTGACAATATGCATTACGTCAAAGTGGACCAGGAAATACCATGTTGCTGGAAACCTACGTAGCCTGTCGGTTTCTTGGCGTCTGTAGTAATGGAGGTACTGTATTTTAATAAAGAAATAAATGAAAATAGTAAGGACTATGAAAGCCAAAGTTCCACCAAATTTTCAAGCAAATGATTAGTCTCACCCTTAAGTGAATATTTAAAGCGCGGTTATTGATTAAAGTGGAGTGAGCATCGTGTAATCGTTCAATTTGTGCCGCCGCGTCGGCCAATTATGGGGAATTAAATACTTCAGCCTACTTACTGCCTTTTATTTTGTTTCGCTAAGTAGATGGTTATCATTATCGTGATTCTACGTTTTTTTGTAGGTTTAGATTTGCATGCATTTATACCGAGCGTAATGATGATATTTTATATATAATTTTTCACATTCAGTATCCTATTCTTATTAGAGAATTGAGAAAGACTTTTTTTTAAACAAAAACTTTATGAATTATAAATATTGGATGTCATAGGTACCAAATAAAATGGACGTTGGTGACCTTGGTCTATTTTTATTTTATAATTTATATAGTAGGTATTAATAGTACCTATTCAATAAGTGTGACTTTGGGGCAAAAATTTAAACATCAAATCAAAATATTTAGTAATAAATTTAAATCATTTTATTTGAGTTTCACAATAAACTTCAATAACTTTATATTTGTATAGCGATAACAAAACGTGTTTCTCTTAAATTTAAGGCAATATAACTAGCTATAAATAGCATAGGCATTATGTGACCATCATTTTTACATTGAGTTTAAGTATCCCATAAACACTTAGGATCTCAGTATGTAGCTCAGTTGTACGGGTTTGTTAGCGGAACATCGAGATAAAAAATAAATCAGTAATCTGATAATCTGGATAAATTAATTATATAGACACTAGCGGGTGCTGCGATGGCAAACTCATGGCAAGAAAACGACGCTTCGAAATCTACCGCAATGATTCAAAATATCAAAAATAGAAATATTGACATTGATACCTATATTGATAACATTTTGCAGACAGGTTTGTTGACGTATAATACTTTATCAACATGACATGTCATTTATCAAAACAGCATAGCACTTAAAAGAAAACAACGGAAATGCGACAATTACACCCGATATCTGACGAAAATAGTGCGTCATATATCTTTGAGATTGTCGGATCGATATATTATCTGACTTGGAAACAGAAACCACTGGTAGATACCAGAGTTAAAAATAGAAAGTAGTGCTTAGTGGTGTTATGTCGTCTGGGTAAGAACAAACTTTTTTGGACTAAGTTTTCTGCCAAGGGCATAGAAAATTAGAAATCATGGATCTGCCTTTGACGATGAATATGACATTGGTGTTGATGAATGTATGATTCGCAGAAAAAAATCATAAACCTAAAAAAAATATTTTAATTAGTCTTCAAACCCCAAATAATATTAATAAAGTTTAGACTAGCAATGTTCGGAGGAGAAGTTTCATAAGTTGCGAAACTTCTATAGAGAATGTTTCGGCAATTTAAATTTCACAAGCCATCTCATCATGCCAAAACAATTCTATATACATGTCTTTTAAATATTTTATGCCTCGTTTACTCAATTGTGAAAAACAACATTCTTCATAATACTCTTTTTTATAAGCTCTCATGGAAACATTCTCAATGAGGACTTACTCTTAAATCACTCACGAAAATTCTCGAAAATTTCCAAGTATATTCCCGCAATTTTGAGAATGTTCTGCTAGTTGTGCAATGCCAGTTTAGACTAAAAATATCTTTAAAGTACTAACTAAAACTCTGTCAACTAATAAATAACAAGTGGTATTGAGCCACAGACCATACACTGAACTAGACGACAATCTAATGTCATGACAATAGAGGCCTGCTCAGGATGCTTAGCCAAGTTGCCAATCGCTAACGCTTAGTAGTGTAGCGTAGTTTTCCCTCTCTGTCACTCTTACATATTAGTACGACAAAGACAGGTAGCTGCCTTTCGTTTACGATTGACGATTAAGCGTTAGCGATTGGCAACTTGGCTAAGCACCCTGATATATGTGAGAACATAGATACACAGTCATAGATAAATAAGATAAATTATATTTTATTATATTTTATATAAACAATTTTTTTTTAATTGATCTAAATTTATTTAAAATTCATAATAACATTCATACAGATATTTTTTTCGAGACGTCATTGTCATTTACAGATAGGTAATAAAATAACCTCTTGAGACGAGACGTGACTTTGTTATTTATACAGGGTGTAATCGATAAGTGATTACAGGCAATAATTCCGTAAATATGAGACATATCAGAAAACTTTTAACTAATATCGAAAGTACGTTACCCAACGAGTAAAATTACATTAATAACATTTTCTAAATAGATGAAGTAATATTAAAAATACTAACTTAAAACGCTCCCATACATTTAGTATGACGACTTAAAGAATGTCGGGTGTCGTAAGAGATAAAACTGTTAGAGATTCGTTATTTGTACGAATACATTGTAATAAAATAATAATACTACCGTTTATGAAATAATTAATCTAACATATAAATTATAAATATTAGATGTCATATACCAAAGAAAAACGACCAAGATCACCTATGTCCGAGGTGGGGACATAGGTGATCTTGGTCGTTTTTCTTTGGTATATGACATCTAATATTTATAATTTATATAGTATTAAGTAGTGTGACTACTGGAGAAAAATTAAAAGTACAAATCAAAAAATATTTCGTTAATAAATAATTTAATTTGTACTTTCGCAATATGTTCTAACATATAAATGTTAAATAAAATCTCTTAAATAAAAAAATATTCATATTAAACTAGTCTTAGTTAGAATGTCGTAATCGTAGTTAGAATGAACGGTTACGTAGGTACTAAATGTATTGGAGGGTTTGAAGTTAAAATTTGAGATATTTCTGATTTTATTTCAAAACGGTTATTAGTGTTATTTTATTCGTTGGGTAACGTACTTTCGATATCAGTTATTTGTTTTCTGATATCTCTCATATTTACGAAATTATGGCCTGTAAACACTTATCGATTACACCCTGTATAACTAGGTATTTAGTGTGTTCGTAGTTCGGATATCTAGTTCGGTGTCTGATCTGTGCAACGAACGGTACCGATAATAATAAAGGGTCTACATACAGGAAAAAAACCGGTATGAAATAAAAGATTAGGAATTAAAATGTGAACCCATTATAAGAACGGGTTGCGGCTTGCCACTCATATAGGGCCCGCACTAAATGATTTTTGTCATAATTATTATTCGTGTGTGAAATTTGCATACAATATGAAGTGGGAGCAGTGGCGCCGCGCCGCCTACGCGGCCATTTTGGAAACTAGTAACAGTTTTGTCGAACTTTTTCAGTACCTACCATTAAACAGTTGTATGTACGTAGTCGGGTAGAACAGCTTGTTGACACAATACTTAGTTATAGTTACTTACCTAATTATAGTAGGTAAAAATATATACAATTTGAATTTAAAAAATAACTACAATAAAACAAAACAACTTCAACAATGAAATAAAAGCATGAAAAATAATTGAATTTTAATACTTTTATCAATGTAAGTAAATATTATTAACTAATTTAACGAGGCACTGCTCAGATTTCCAACCAATTTTATTTTATATGTGACGAAAATGAAACAAGATTTTATCAAGAACAGATACAAAAGACTACGTCCGGTTTAACTATCACAAGCGATATGTAATTTTTGTATGAAAACGTAGAATTTTGTACAAAAATCCGAGTAAATGTCGAAGTAGACATTGCTTTTTCCCATTCGTAAGACTCTTGTTCTTAAACTTAGTTCCATATTTGAATACAACTTGATCTCCGAGTCCATAACAATTGAATGTCAGTTTTATACTGGTTACTGGTTACCACCACGCGCTTGCGGTCTTTGATAGTTTCTAGATTTTTCGTCCTTCATGATTTCCTCGTTCCATCCATAATTATTAATTATATTCCACCTTAAACATGCAAATTTAACAGAGGTATTAATTTGTTCGCATGTATTATGATAATTTTAGGCTCCGATAATATATGAACACGTGGATCCAGGGCGTAAGATCCGTGACAGCTGTCAGTTTGAATTTACGAGACGAATTGTTTATGAGACGTTTCTGGCAAACGAGGTTATGTAACTCTAGGCCATGTTTTGATGGAAACTTGCCCATTGGTGAACAAAGGACTATTGAATTACCACGAGTGTGGTAAACAAACGTACGGGCCGATGGTAGCCATGCCTCCATAGCTCAGTTGCTAGTTAACCTGCCTGAGAAGCTGTAAGTCCCTGAATCGAATCCCAGGGAATCTCTTTGTGAATATATCACAAATTCATAAATATAATGTATAAATGTCTCCTAACTTATCGTTGGTCCCTTTTAGTCGTATCAATATGTCTTTTTGACCGAAAGGGACAAACTATTCTTATCGGCTCAGTAACTTACTTTTATGAATAAGGGGCTATTCTTTAGTCATGAATGTAGATAACCCGAGATAAATCAATAATATCAAGATTAAGCAAATGTGTAACCGTATATTTTCTTTTAAATCGACTGAAATA
Organism: Thaumatotibia leucotreta; assembly: GCA_025490895.1. Classification (NCBI taxonomy): domain Eukaryota; kingdom Metazoa; phylum Arthropoda; class Insecta; order Lepidoptera; family Tortricidae; genus Thaumatotibia; species Thaumatotibia leucotreta. The sequence goes on from JALPQI010019166.1 coordinate 10,532, forward strand.
TTATTTTTATTTGTGCTGATAAATATCTTGCATAACATTTAACAACGTTATCTAATCCGCAGTTCAACTTCATACAGGGTGAAACGGAACGACGATCTTCCCCGCTACCGACCGACTCTGCCAACCATTACGATGAACTTTCAGTAAGGGACCAACATCGAAAACGTACAATGGAAAATTTACTTTTCCATACTATTGAGCTCTAACTAATGAGTCACTTTGTATGAAGGGTTAATGTTTTTTTTTAATATTTCGATACTTTACTGAAAATTCATTGTAATGGTTGGTAGACTCGGTCGGTAGCGGGAAAGATCGTCGTTCCGTTCCACCCTGTATAACAAGGCGAATCAGCACGCGCGGCCCAAACCGAATCAGCGACACAATCCTATTTCAAAACCGCCAAGTGCGAGTCGGACTCGCGCACTAAGGTATCCGTAGCAGCAAATATAAAAACCTCAAAACTATAAGAGATACTTTGATCCAACCAAGAATGATTGAAAGAGCATATTAATACGCATCACCTTCATTTTTTTTAATTGCATATCACGTAGGTTAAAAAATACAGTAGGTGTCATAATATATGATACTACATCATAGTTTTGTAGCGGTTTAATTTTATTTTTTATTTTATTTTATTTATTCACTAAATTACACAGCATTATAACACATGCCTACTCTTATTACATTTTATTAATAAAATTACCATATATTATTAGTAAGTAGTTACATAGTTTCGTATTTTTATTTTTTGGGGTTCCGTAGCCAAAATAGCATAAACGAAACTATTAAAAATTCGTCATGACCATCTATCGCGGACATGACGACACGTCATCGTCAACCAGACTTATTTTTTAGATCGACATCGCAGCGTGAGTAACAATAAATACATTTATTAAAACAAAAGGTTATTTTATTTTTCGCTGCATTGCTCTTATTCCATTCAAAAAAAAGTTATCTGCAGTTCGACTGTATGTAACGAGGCGAATCGGCACGCTCGGTCCAAACCGAATCAGCGACACAAATGACACAATCCAATTTCAGATGCAGTGGGCTGAAAGGGCATAATTTAATCCCGGTGCAGTGCGGTAATGCAGTTAGGTGCGTGAGTGCATGTGTTCTAATTCTAATGTTTTAATACTAAACGGAGAACTGCACGCATCCTAAAAAATGATAATATTGTAAACCATACATAAAGGCAATGTAAAGAGTGCGAAACTGATAAATGATTTGAAGCGTGCTTAAATCCTACAATTGATAAAACAGCACCTTATCAGGAAATTTCTTTAAAAAAATGCTACCTATTATGTATGTGACTTTTTTGCAACTTTTTTAGTACTTAATCTATAAATAAATTGTAGTAATCTAAGTAAAGTTACCTAACAAATTTTGAGTAGGAGTACCACCTACTCAAAATCTCGAGCACCTTACTTCCGGATAAGGTAGTATTCCAAAATATCTATTATAGTTCGGACTTTCTTTTATGTTATAGCTGTACAAAATGGTTGTACGTTGTTTCATAGACAACATTTTCGCAGAATATTGATTCATAGAAAATGTTTCTCGTATTTTCATTTCATAGAATGATCATTTTTCAGAGCTCTTACATTGTATAATCTGGTTTTGTATATTTTTTATTGTTCAGATATGTAGTTCTTAGAATTTCATTTCATAGCGTATTCAATCAAATATTATTAATTCGTATAGTATTTTTTGTCTAGAACAGTTGTTTCAAAAACTGAATATTCATAGAATGTTGTTTGTCATTGTATCAAACTTAATATTTTTTATTCAGTCATAATTAAACTATAGAATTATCATTACATACCATTATACAAATACAAAAGAAATGCCTTTGTCCAAAGAATTTTAGTACGCGGTTTAGACCTGGGAACCGGTCGACGAAGCCCCGCTGCGCGGGGCTTCTATTTCTGCTCTAAGGGATAAAAGGTAACTAACGAACCTATCCAGGTTAAAGCATGGGAGGTACAAATTTGTTATTTTTTAAGGGGGGCTTCGCCCCCCGTCCCCCCTTTTTTGGTTTCCCAAGGATGACGATACGTAAACAATTAATTAAAAGTAAGTAGGTATTTTATGTATCCGGGAAACTACGCTCGAAACCTAACTAATCCAAGTCGGTTTTACCCTGATTTATTACTTGGATTGGTTAGGTTTCGAGGCTAGAACAGATTGAAAAGCTAACTAACCTAACCCAACCTACCCTACCTAACCTACTTTGCCTACAATCTACCTACTTTTTCTGGTAGCAGTTTGGTTTTTAGAGGGAGGGCGAATCACTGTATAAGAAACAAAATACTTACATGAAACTCATTAGGTAAGAATATCACTATGCAATAAAGTAAATAGTGGAACTAAATATTATATAAACTAGTAACTATAAAACAACAATCTATGAAATAAGTGCCTACAAAACAAAAATACATGAAATGTAATTCTAGTGTTTGGTTACTTTGTAAAGTAAAAAAGTTAGATAGCAATATACATGGAACTGAATGTCTGTGAAATATGTTTTAAGCAATTGAATATTCTATGAAACAATAATGTTGGAACAGAAAGTATATGATCCAAATAATATATGAACAAATTTCTGTGAAACGAAATTCTATGAAACTTCTGTCTATGAAACAGTGTGCCACCGTACAATATGAAACATAGTACCTACAACAATAGGAAAAAACTTTGTGACCTTTTTCTACCGATTAATTTTGGGATGAGTCACGTCTAATTATAATATACAAATGGAGCGCCAAAAGTCCTTAGACATTAAGGTGGTTTTTATTTCCATACAAAAATCAATTTTAAGTAACTTTTAAATAAAATTGCTACATAAAATGTGTGCATCTAGGCATATGTATAGGTAAGTATTTTTGATCAATATTTTGTGGTTATTGTATGGACAAACTTAATTTAATACAAAAATAGTTAAAAACCGGTTTATGCGCAGTTTCTGTATTGACGAAGTTTTTTATTCATTTAGGAAAGTAATTCGATGCGCTCATGTGTATATGTAGTAGGGATGTAACGAATATCGGTTTAGGAATATTCGCGAATGCGAATGCGAATGCGAATATTTGCGATTCATATTCGCGAATGCGAATGCGAATGCGAATATTGGGTATTATACATACATATATACAAACATTATATAATGCTGGTAGAAAATGCCCAAAGGCATTAAGTTATTAACTGAAATATAACATTTTATTCATCATTCAGTTAAAATGTATCATTTTTAGAGTCACATGTTTTTGTACATACCTACCTAGACATCTAGGTATTAAGGTCAACTTAGAATCATACATCGTTATCGCGGGAGCAAATACGATTTGACAGTTCTGAAAGGTAACATACATACAAAAAAAAAACATTCGAATTAAGAACGTCCTCCTTTTTTGAAGTTGCTTAAAAATGGCCCATGCACGCAACTCTATCAGTCACATTAGACATTTGTCATTGATTTATTTTGTAACAATATAATTACATTGAAGTAGTACTTCTTAAAATATCTCGAAATAAAATAACATGTATTTTGCAGGAAGTGTAATTTTAGTTTTCATATAACAAAATCTTCTGTAAATCGATATTTTAACTTTGAAAGCTTATTTTAGCCAGTGAAAGACGAATTAGTGCACGTTTTCATATAACAAAATCTTCTGTAAATCGATATTTTAACTTTGAAAGCTTATTTTAGCCAGTGAATGACGAATTAGTGCACGACACCGCAGATACATAATAAAACTGTTTGTCGTAAATTACGAAAATCACTTAGGATCATGAAATAGTTAAAAAAGTTAAATTTAATTAAAAATTACATTAAATTACATGTTTTTTCAGATGATATGTCGATTTCAGGTTTTTATTTACTAACAGTGTAAATCAAGATTAATTAACCTTATGCAGAAAAAACTTCGTGCCAGATATGATGAACTTCTTGGAGGTTTATAACATGTAGGCAGAAAACTCTGTTTTTGACTAAATGGACATTTCGTTTTACTACTTCTTTAACAAATTTATATTTTGCTCCCGCGATAACGATATAATATGTAGTACTTCCTGCCTTAAGTGAATGAAATAATTAGATAAAAATATTCGCAACATTCGCGTCAATTTTTTGCGAATGCGAATACGAATGCGAATATTTTAAAACATGCGAATATTCGCGAATGCGAATGCGAATGCGAATATTCGTTACATCGCTAATATGTAGTACAGAGCAGTTCAGAACGCTCAAAATTATATGAAGACGCATCTATCGTTATGGCACTAAAAGCGTGTTCAGATATATTTGAACACTCCGGACGCTACGATATATCTGATGGCGACTGTCTATTGTGTGATTAATAATCTAACCCCCTTATTCATAAACGTCTGCTAACTTGACAAGCCGTTAATAATTGTTTGTCCCTTTTGCTCTTATGGATGGACACATTGTTAAGACTGAAAGGGACAAACAATTATTAGCGGCTTGTTAAGTTAACAAACGTTTATGAATAAGGGGGTTAGTATGATAGTATCTACATTTGTTTTTTGGATTGAAACCGTTGATACAATCGAAATCCGATATATCGTAGGTAGCGTTCAAAAACATCTGAACACGCCTTTAATACCATACCGATATAGGCATGGGCAGATAGCTATTTTTGACAGCTCCCAGCCTTACTATAATATACCCTTGAATGAAAGAATATTAAGTGCGCTATAAGGTCACTATTGCATGTTTTTAGGTGAGGTGATATTAAGCCGAAAACGTTAGCAAAACTGTACATGACGCTAGTTTACAAAAAAGAATACTTTTGAAGTCTTGAATCTCTGAAACTATAAGACTTGAGGTAGGTAATGCATGTTAGCTCAACTTGTTGGAAATTTATTAATCTTTAAATGTTTCTGAACTTAAAATGTCAAAAAACGTAAGGTTTTTTTTTAATAAAAATCTGAAACTAATAAATGACCGTAAATTTCGCAGTTTCTCACGTACTACATATCTAGCACAACTTTTTTTTGCTTCCAAAAAGTCGTTTTATAGTGCCCTATGGAGTCTAAGCAATATACCGAAAATGCAGCTATACTGTATGCTATGCGAGTTTAATGTAAAATTTGTTTCATAATCATAACTATAAACACTTTACTTTTCTGTATCCACGAATAAAATACAACAAACAGCCCTCACAAAAAAACCAAAAAGATTTGCCGAAACCAGGGATTGAACCAGGGACCTTTAGATCTTCAGTCTAACGCTCTCCCAACTGAGCTATTTCGGCTGATGATGTGTGGGACGAAATTAGGTGTCAATTCCCTACAAGTACAAGTGTAAGTAAGTATTCATCATCATCATCATAATTTTCAACCGTTTATCGCCCACTTCTGAGCATAGGCCTCTTTTTTTGTACGGCATTGTTAGGTACCTAGTAAGTATTAGGTATCCAACATTTTTGGCAAATAATACAAAATAATTTTATTAAAATAATCACGTCAGGGTCACCTCACCACAATAATTGCAGTCGCCGTCAAATATATAGTAGCGTCCAGAGCGCTCAAAAATATCTGAACACGTTTTGATAAAGAACAATAAAGACGTGTTTAGATAATTTTGAACGCTCTGATATATGATAGTGATAGCAACTGTAGGTACCACGTAAGAAACAGGCATAAATCATTTAATTTACGTATAATGAGCTACTAGGTACGCTACTTGGCCGTGTGGTGACGGCAGTAAGAATACTTTTGTCACCACCCCAACTCCTCCTGCGGGTGTCGTAAAAGTCGACTAAGGGATTGAAGTGTCACTGACCATTATTTGATAAAAGATTGATGATGGGGAGCAGCGTCATCATAATGGACACATTACTGCGATCGCCAATCCGCTTGCCAAGCGTGGCGATTATGGGTATTTAGTGTAAATATTTACCTCCTAATGCGTTTATATGCATAGTTAATAGGAGAGGCCTACGTCCAGCAGTGGACTATCATAGACTGATGATGATGATGATGAGCTACTAAGTGATTGGTTTTTAATTTTTATATGTATAATATTAATAACCCAATTTAAAATGTAACAAAATAGATACATACCTAGTTATAATAAAAAATACTTACCTATATGTATGACACAGTTATAAAATTAAACTGTGCATTTCATACCATTAAAAATAAAATTTTATCAATTAGTCACTTGTACAGGTAAATCTTAATGTAATCGTAGGTATTGAACCATTGAAACCAACCATTCACACGTTCTTATAATTATACACTAGTTAAGTGAGAATACCTGATCTTAATTGGCGGAAGATATACCTACGTTTCAAGTGCATCCAAGTATTTTAATGAACGCCAATAAATCGGTAGTGATGTACCAAAACGAACGCTATTATTAAATCCAACCCGCCCTATCTATTACACCTCCATTTATCCAATCCTCACTTATATGGAAACAAATTACAAAATAAAGCACGCTTGCGCACAGTTAAAGTTGCAAAGAGTATTATGTTTTCAATTTACTAAACTGTGTAACATAACAATGAAATAGACATAAACCATAGTATTTATTCAACAAGTTCATCATTCGGTACATTACAGTAAATCGAGGTTTATTAGGTAATTGAAACAATTTTGAAGTTCACTTAAGGATTAGCTTAGTATACGTAAATTTTATTAAAAGTAAAATATAATAATCGATTTACATAGGTAATGTATGAGGTGATTCACATGTTACAGATTTTTCTATTTTAGTATGAAAATTAGAATATGGCTCGCAAAATACATCTACCTACGTATATGTACAGTCAGGGGTGAAAATATCTATACACATTTTTACTTAAGTCTGGTGTATAAGGTTATATATATATATTTGCCCCTGACTATACTTACCAAGTATCAACGCCATCAACGGTGCCTATTATAGTTCTTAAAGTTTCGGTAAAATACGGATGGACAGACAAACATACAGATATTATGGATCCATAAGTATTCCGTTTTCCGGCCATTTGGCTACGGAGCCCTAATAATGTATTTTGTAATCAAAATTTGATATTGAATATGTCTTAAGAACTTACATGAAATAATTAATCTTATACTAATTACTGACTTGACTGTACAGTTAACCATGTAGGTATTATACCCTCATTTTCACTAGAAGTTGATATGCGGAGAAAATGGTCAGGGTAAATAATTCTATAGGTACTCTTATGCTAAATGTATCGAAAATCTTAATTTCATACAGATACATCAAAATGCATTTTTTGCGTGATTGGAATTGCAAATCAAAAAAAAAAAAAAAATCAAAATATGTTTATTAGCCAAAAAATACATTGCATACTGATAAGTGTTACAGTGATTCCCACACTAGGCAAGGCCTGTATCGTGGGGGCCAGATCAAACAGAATTTCCAAAAATAATGCGAAGCGCAAGTGAACTAACAGGTTTTGAACATTTTAATATATCTAATATAATGTTAGGTTAAAAATTAAACTATTGGTATAGTAACTAACAGAATGAACATTTAAATGATGGGTTTGTGTACGTGATGTGTAAGTAGTGTATATATGTGTGTGTGTGTGTGTGGGTGAAGATAGTGTGCGAGCAATAATGTGTAAATGACTAAAGATGGCAAAAATCCAATAAAGAGTAGCCCTGCGAGGAATAAACAAATCTCTTGGGATCGGACGACAGCATAGGCAAAGCTGTCGTCCGCTACTGTTATATATATTTTAGTTTAAGCGCAGAATGTCTTCCGATTCACTGTAACTCCAAAGAACAATATTCGAAAATATACTACGCTTAGCCTGGGATGAGTTGCAGTCTTTTATGTCACAAATCTTGACCATTCTGTTATACACAAGCGGAAAAAGAAATGCACAAAATCTCTTTGCAAAAGCTGAATTCACACGAACCGTAGGGATCTTGTAGACTCTTCTTAGTAGTAATGAGCTATGATCAGGCGAATTCCAGACTCTACGGTGCACATAGGTGGTGAGACGCAACAAGTACAATCGCCGTACGCTCAAGACCTGTGCTTCTTTGAAAAGATCAGCGGTACAAAATCTTCGAGGCTTTCCCAGTAAAACCTTGAGAATAGCTCTTTGAGCCCTCTCCAGCACTATAAGGGTAGTTTTAGCACAGCCTCCCCATACAAGTATGCAATAATTTAAAATCGATTGAGCGAGTGACAAGTACACTGCTTTAAGTAACGCACCATTGGCCGCATCCCGTAATAGTTTAAAGGTGTACATTAATTTGCGAATCCTACCTGCAGTTGCCGAAATATGACATTTGAAGTTCAGATTCTCGTCTAATACAACGCCCAAATATTTAATAGAGCTGGCTCTTCCTATACGCCTACAAGAGCACACCGAGACTACAGAATCAGACTGCGCAGGGCAGTGGTCACTATGAACCTTTAGTTGGGACAAATAGGAAGGGGGACTGGAGGCAGCCGTTTTGTGAAAGTTTATAAACTTTGTTTTCTCCGAATTGAGGGTGAGGAGGTTATCGTTTAGCCATCGGGATAAAAGACGAAGTCCGGACGTGGCCGCGTCCTGCACTGCTTTCCAAGATTCACCATAGAACACTAAGGCTGTATCATCGGCGTAGCACAGGATTTCACTGTTAGTAGGGTTCAGAGACGTTATGTCATTAATGTATGCCAGAAATAGCGTAGGTCCAAGTACACTACCCTGAGGGACGCCAAATGATACAGTATTTGAGGCACTAGTTACATTACATAGGCACACACGCTGACTTCTGCCTGTCAAGTAACTAGAAAACCAGTTCAGAGGAGTTCCACGTATTCCAAACAATTCTAGTTTCTTGAGCAGGATGGGCACTGACACTGTATCAAAGGCCTTCGCCAAGTCCAGGAAGACGCCGATGCAGTTTCTACCCTCGTCAAGGTGTGAGACAACTATATCGGTCAGAAGCTTAACGGCATCCTCCGTAGACTTTCCATGGCGAAAACCGAATTGACGCTCTGACAAAAGGCCATTTTGCTCCAAAAAATTGACGAGGCGCTTATTAACTACACGTTCCAGTAACTTGGAAAAAGCTCCAAGAAGAGAGATAGGACGGTAGTTACTAGGCAACACGGTAGATCCGCCTTTATGAATGGGGACAATTGTGGCAGCTTTCCATTCCCGAGGAAAAGTACCCGATGCAATGCTTAAATTGAAGATGGCCGCAAGTGGAGGAGATATGACATCGCCAATAGCTCTTAAAAGTCGATTAGTAACTCCGTCAGAACCTGGAGCACTGCTTAGGTCAAGTCTATTTATTAGATTAAGCACTTCAATAGGATCCGTTGGTGCTATGAAAAACGATCCTGAGAAATTATTGCAACTTGCAGTGTGCACGTTAGAGGCTAACATTTCTTGGTTAGTATTAATTTCGAGTAATATCGATTCAGCAAGTCTAGAGCCCACCGTAGAGAAGAAGTTATTACAATGTTCAATTGACTCACCAGCAGTAGGTTTGATATTTAGAAGAACATCTGCCGATTTAACAGATTTGGTCCTATGAGTAATACGATTAATTGAGTTCCACAATTTTTTGGTGCGTCTATATTTTCAGCCAGTTCTTTGCGATCGTGTGCGGACTTAAGGTTTCTAAGGAGAGTAATATAAAAATTCCTGTAACGGGTGAAAACTAACTTTTTATAGCGATTATCAGGATCTTTTCGTGCTTCTAGGTGCAGTTTATCTTTATGTTTAGAGCACCTAAGTAGTCCAGGCGTCATCCAAGGCCGTATCACGTGTTTAGAGCGGCTTACTTTTACGAGTTTTGAATTATTGGACAAAGCAGAGGATACTTCCGTGGTAAACATATCCACAGCCTCGTCGAGCCTATCACTACGCAGAACATGTGACCAGTTGACCTTGCCCAACTCTGACCTCACTGAAACGTAGTCAATAATAGTTTTAATTCGATTTTGGGCGGGAGGCTTATTAAGCTTAAGAGATATTCCTATCATAGTAAGAGCGTGATCCGTTAAGTCAGCAGAACAGACTACAGATTCTGCCATACTGGGTCCCGATACAAAAATATGATCGATGCATGACTTATGATGTGTCACAGAGTCAATACAGGAATTGAGACCGTGCTCAGCCAAAAGACATAGATATTCCGATGTCAGTGTATTAAGCCCTCCTGTGTTTAAAATATCTATGTTCAAATCCCCGGCAAGAACCAAGCAACGGTCCGAAGAAATAGCCTTAAGGACAGGATCAAGGGATGAAATAAAGGGTTCAAGATCCTTGAAGCTGGGAGATCTGTAAATCCCTATAACATTAAAAGCGTTCGGAACTTCCACAAGCAAACAGTTAGCATCTCTTAGCTGTGGTTCTGAAGAAACAGGAGACCATTTGTTATGAATATACATAACTACACCTCCAGACTTATTTATAAACTTCGAAGTATTAAAGGAGAAATAGCCTTGAATCTGGTAAATTGTGGAGCTGTCATTAAGCCAGCACTCGCACATAATAATCACATCAAATTGAATATTTAGCCGTTTCAGCATTACAAGAAAACTGTCGAAATTCTTTTGGATACTTCGTATGTTAACATTCATTATTTTAAGATTATATTTAGAAATTACCTCACAACAGTCTTCAGGGTAAGATATAGTATGGCACTTGATTTGGTATGAATTATCGACGTCACGCAGTAAATTTAGGGCAGCCATGGGCACATCGTTGGTAGAAAGGAAGAAACGTTACAGTATATATCAAATGCAGCCACACTAGAAAAACAAACGAAATAATTTAGCGCGATATAAAAAGTTTTAGTGTTTACACATAAAGCTCGGTGAATGTATAGTGTTTTGTAGAGTGAGTATGTGAAAATATAGATCCGATGAAACAAGGTAGAGTTTAATTTGATACCCAAATAATTGCAAAGACTGTGTACTAGTAGTGATACATTAAGGGCACTTATTGCTAGATAATTATTGTTGTGTAACACCAATAATGTCCAAGGATGAATCCAGGCTGCGAGATTCAGGGGCCACCATTGCACTACCGGAAAGTTTGTCGAGGTCCTCTTGGCTGAGGATACGAATAGCAGGGCTGCCCTGAGAGGCTTCTCGTTTTCTGACGTATATAGCACCATCACGGATCCAACAGTATTTAAATTTATTTTTGTGGGCGAATTCCCGGGTGAGGCGAAATAAATGACGATTGCCACCAGTGAGACGTTCGTTCACATACACTTTTCGTTGTGGCCCGTTACCGACGACATCCTTACTATCCAACTTACGACGTATCTTCGCTTGCTTTAAAAATTCATCTCGTTTTGAGCGCCGGATGAACGATATAATCAGCGGGCGCAGCAACAATAATAGCTAGGTACTATTGTAGGTACTTGTGTAAGCGGTTCAAATCCAGTTGTTTTTTGTATATCAATCTTTTGGCCTTAATATTAAAATATGAAACCAAAAAGCCATTATTTTGTACCAAGTCCTTGTACTGGTCAGCGTCTGTGAATTGTTGACGTAGTCGCTATTCGCAGGTGAATTAATATCAAATGGGATGGGAAGAAACTACTATTAATAGTGGGATTACGGGAATTAAATGGCTAACAGTTGCACCGGTATCGGTTCCCGTGGAGGCTAGGATATTTTTTTTAAAGTAGGTACTAAACTGCCAACTGGTATAAATTATAAAAAAAATAATGTAAGAACCAATAATGTGGAAGTACTAGTGCGCAACATGTCAACAGAGAATATTTGTTTGAATCACGATATTTTGCTCATACTCGTATATAAATCTACATAAAGTATTGTCATGTGTTTGGGAGAGGAGCTTGTTAGTTTTGTTAAGTAGTATTTAGTTTTAGGGTGACAATATCAAAATTTCTCAAAATTGCAAATTTTCTTACTCAACTCCATTTTTTATTTTTTATTTATTTGGTACACCAAACAGACATCGTACAATAAGGATTTAACAAGTGGGCATCAAATGGCATATATGCTAGCACGAGATCCAAAGTAAGTGTACACAACATGAATTACAAATAAGCGCAAATTAGCAATTAAGCGCGTTGTATGACTAATCGTTTAAATGCCCTAATAGTTGATTTGATCGTACCGATGGCAACTCAAGCTATGATGACGAGTATTGGTACGGCGTCGGGTACTTGTACTTCCACCTTATTTGTCAACATTTTTTGGTAAAAGGTATTTTATGAAACAAACTAGGTGGAGTTGGTGTTTGAATATTAGTCTAAGACACGAATTACGATAATAGCGTTCCACGCAAACATCCGTTTATATATTTATAACTCTTAGAATTTTGCTTAGTATAATATTTTTAAATATTTTTCTAAGACTCAAATATATTCTATTTCATACTGGAAATAAAATTCATACATACCAAATATGAAGCGTTCATATATATTTTGAGATTTAGCTTAATCCATAAATAGGGTGTGTAAAAGAACCAAAATAAACAGTCATCAAAATATATTTACTAACGATTTTTTTGAGTAGGTAGGTGGGCCATTGTAAAACCGAAAAACAAAAGTTGTCCACTCGGTGGTCAAAAGTTAACAGCCTTTATAAATCTATGTTACGATTTGATTGCATAGGTATATAGACCGGGGAACCTAGTTGTACCGTCAATTGTTTCATCCCAAAATTAGTACAGGAATTCCTTAACTTTAGGCATGTCCACCGAAAAGACGATAACCTAAATCTGACAATAACCCAGGTAGGACCTACTTTAAACGATACATATATAGGGATTTTTTCAATTATACAATTTTGTGTTAGGGCATTTCTCCGAGCGTTTCAGCCGCCGTGACTTCGGTTGCAGCCTTATCACATGAATCCCGAGAACTTTTGAATAAGTATATTAGTAGACGCAGTTGACAACTACCAGGATATCCGAAAAATGTATAAGATTCCCACGGAAATAGGGTTTGAATATTGCCACCGAAGTCACGGCGGTTGAAACGCTCGGAGAAATGCCCGTTAATAAAGTCACAGAACTAAATAAATTCCTACTATTGCAATTATAAATTATTTCCCTATATATTTAGGTATGTAACTCAGGCAGGTCAAAATAAATTGATGAAACTTTATAAAAAATCGAAAGAAATATTTCGAATAGGTACCTACATAAAAAAATATTAATACCTATTTCACTACGAACAAATAAAACATGGAAGCTGCACGCCTTTCAAAAACGGTCCTGAATTTTAGTTGACAAGTGTCATCCCCTCTTCAATGCATCACGGTAATGAATTTCAATATCAACCTATAAAAACTTAAACCGCCATTTAAAAATAGTTGTGATTGGTTCGTCAAAGTTTTGATTGGCTATATTTTATAAAAATTTGTCAAAGATGTTGCGCCGAAATATGCGCGGTGTTAAGAAAAGCACTATGTCCTGCCCATCTTGGCACAATTGAACAATTGTGTTTGGGGTCATTTTTGAGTTGGCGTTAGACGTCCATGTTTTATATGGTCGCATCTATTTCAGCAACAGTAAGCATTAAGTTTGAAAATCAAGCCGTGTAATAAGCTAGGGTCAAAAAAAGTTCCTGGGAACACACAAGTCGACCATGAGGCCATAAACTAAACACCGCCACCCAGTCCTGCTACCTTTTATTTGGGACTCCGATAATGGCTATGGGATTAGACCTTTTCCGGACCAAACGAAACCAATGATAAAACTGGCTAAGAGCATGTCGAGCCATGGTTAGTGTAGGGTTCCGTAGTTATTTAAAAACGGCTGTGCTATTCGAAGTAAGTAGTTTTATTCTAAAGTATTCTATAACACCACTATTGATGATTTTTTTTTCATATTTTTTGAACACATCGGAAGTTAGATGTGAACATTTTTTATTCAGAAGCTTTTATCTTGAAGGTTACTTGATGACTTAAAAAATGTATCTTCTAAAATATTGATTTTAAAGAAAACTCTTGGGATCCTTGTTAACAGACTTATCCAACGATACCCCACAATACTACATAACTATAATATAGGATTACAGCAAAATAAAATAATTATCCCTTCTTTAAGTGTAGGGGAGGT
>JALPQI010019167.1:0-21590 GCA_025490895.1 Thaumatotibia leucotreta
CAAATCAACCTAATCCTACGGTAAGCTCAATTAAGGCTTGTGATGTGGGTACCAGGCGACGATATATATAATAGATAGATACATATAGATACTTAAATACATAGACAACCATGACCAAGGAACAAATATTTGTGATAAATAAATACACAAATAGTGCCCTCGCCGGAATTCGAACCCGGAACCTCCAGCGTCGTAGGCAGGGTCACTAGCAACAAGGCTACGGAGGCTGACAAAGATTAAAAGAGTAAGATTGTAATCTATCGGCATTTATAATAATATGGTAACACATACACTTATCTGATCTCACAACATTAGAAAACAATGTATTTTATTGGAAACGTCGAACACTCGGTGATAGTTACGGGTGTGGACTGTATGAGGATAATGAGAAGAAATGGATAGGGGAATGAAAAAACTATGTTTTAGGACACTTTACAATGTTATTTCAGCAAGATACAAAGGCAAACTAAAACTGGGTATATAAATATGTCGAAAAGTAAAATAATTCAAAACAGTGTCATTTACAATAATATACTTGTAAAAAAAAGGTCACAACCCAGCCAGTCGCTAATACGTGGCGTTTAAGTAGTTCAACCGAACTGCATTTCGATGCATGTTTTAATTATAACTCACAATTTGACGATTTCGCATCGACAGATTATAATTTACCGAAAATCAATGCGTTAAATTGTAAGTATGTTACGGAGTACAATCTTTCGTAAGTTTATAATCTCGCTACTGAGACTGTAATCTATCAGCATTTATAATATTATGGTGACACACACTTATTTGATGTCACAACATTAGAAAAGCGTGTAAGTATTTTATTTGACTGCCACTTGTGTTTGGTATCTAACTCTATGGCAAGTAAACAGAGAGGCCAAAGAACTGACCAATCAGATAGCCATTTGACAATGTGACGGTTTCTTCTCGATAGATTATAATCTAACGAAAAATAATGCGTTAAATTGGAAACAGTATGCCGCAGTTGACAATCTTTCGATACTTTACAATTTCGCTAGGTAAATTGTAATCTAACGGAATTTACAATATTACGGTGACATGTTGTGTTTCTGTTTTGAGTCTGTCTGAGTTCGTTGTCTTCTTATGCGAAAACAATGGCTAGTTTGCCGATTCTGATAATATCACAGAAAAAGAAACATACTATTATTTATTTATTTCCCCCCGAAAATGCAGTGGTCACACTCAAAGTATTAGACACACTGAAGTGTGCTTACTATGGCATAGTGGGGCCTATACGTTGCTATTAGGGCATACAAACCGGTTTTTATTTGATTACGATGAATTAACCGATACATATGATATGTATCGGTTTTTATATGATTACATTTATTTATGTATGTCTATTGGAATTTTCGTTTGTGTTGTTGGTTATTCATTTTAAATATTTTCCTTTTTCTGCACCTAAATTTTTGTAATTGTGTCTCCTCTACCCAACAGTTGTCTCGCTGAGAAGAAATCGCTTTTTAGCGATAAGGCCGCCTTTTGTGACCTCTGTTTTTTGTGTTTCTTTTGTTTTGTGTACTTTTATTAGGGTTCCGTAGCCAAAATGGCAAAACGGAACCCTTATAGATTCGTCATGTCCGTCTGTCCGTCTGTCCGTCTGTCCGTCTGTCACAGCCGATTTACTCGGAAACTATAAATGCTACAGTAACGAAATTTGGTAAGAATATGTGTTGTATGAACCGCTACAGGATTATGTTACTAAATTGTAAAAAAAACCATTGGGGTGGGGGCCCTCCATACATGTAACTGAGGGATAGAAAAAAAAATTTTGTTGTATATAAGCGTGTGGGGTATTAATAGAAAGGTCTTTGAAAATGATATGAAGGTTTATACATCTCATTTTTATTTAAGCAAATCGTTTTCGAGATATTAGCTCTCAAATCTGAAAAATGTGTCCCCCCCCCCTCTATTTTTTAAACTACGCGATATAAAATTCCAAAAAAAAAATATGTTATGCAAATTAATAAACTCTATCAACGATTTTTGGTTTGATTAAATTATCTCCTATAGTTTTTGAGGTAGGTTGATTTAACTGTATTTTTTTAAAAATAAATTGATAATGGTACGGAACCCTTCGCGCGCGAGTCCGGCTCGCACTTGGCCGGTTTTTTTTTATTACGTGTGAGGTGTGTAGTGTAATAAAGAGTTTTGTATTGTAACCGGTTAAAACCCGGTTTTTTCATACTACTCAAAACCGGTTTGCATGCCCTAGTTGCTATACTTAAGCGTAAACTTTTATGCTATTTGTCGCATCCAGCATTTCATTCATCGAACAGATTATCATATTCATATGAGCACCAAATAACTCCAATGCCAATCGTGTTTACATTGAGCAATGTAACATTTTCATGAAAAGGTATTATTTTATGTGACAACATAAGGCATAAATAAGCATGTATCACATATATATATATATCAATCTCTCTGAGTCCACTGCTTGCTGGACATAGGCCTCCTAACAGCAATAGCTATTCGTACGGACCTACGAACAAATAAAACATGGAAGCCGCACGCCATACTAAATTGCCTTTCAAAAACGGTCCTGAATTTTAGTTGACAAGTGTCACCCCCTCTTCCATACATCACGGTAATGAATTTCAATGTCAACCTATGAAAATTAAACCGCCATTTAAAAATGGTTGTGATTGGTCCATCAAAGTTTTGATTGGCGATATTCAATAATCATTTGTTAAAGATGTTGCGCCGAAATATGCTCGGTGTCACGAAAAGCGCTATGTCCTGCCCCTGCCCATTGGCACAATTGAATAATTGGTTTTGGGGGCATTTTTGAGCTGGCGTGGCGTTAGACGTCCATGTTACATAGGGTCGCAGGGATCCTCTATTTAAATGGATCGAAACATGTCGAGGAATTATCGACTTAAATTACGTGAGTAAATAATATTTTCTTCGGTTACCGCGAGGATTACTCATGAAATAAAACTATGAAAACGGATAAACTCGCGTATATTAACTAATTTTAACTTCATTCCGACGTTTCGAACACTTTACAGGGTTCGTGGTCTGCGGATGACTGACAATGGAGGAAATTTGATAGATCTACCTCCATCAAAATAAGAAAGATAAGTACAAAACTACCCACCAAAGAAAAATTACTAAACCACAGACAATAAATTTTAAGGGTGGCTGTACATACAAAATTTGCAAATTAAGCTAGTTATTAATTACAAATATTTTTAGAATGAAGACAAGAGACAAAATAAATAATCTACGCCGGTTCTATCCCTACGCCACTGCCTGAGAAGTATTTCCTTCCTTTGTATGATTGTATTGTTAGGAAAGTATCCCAAAATTGGGACCGGCAAGAAACTCAGCGGGACAACTCTTTTCAAAAAACAAAAAACATTTGTAGTACATCTTAAGATCATCATGCATTAAACCAAAACATACAATTTTGATTAATAAGGAAATTTAAAAAAATAATTTTGAAAAAAATGTTGCCAGTACTAAAAAGGGGGGGAATGGTCACCACCGCCAAATACATCAGCCTCACGGTTTATGTCTAGACTGTTCCTTTATCAGATGAACAACTGGATCCCAAGCTGGTGGTAGAGACAAGCTTCTTTCCATTCTATTAAAGTTTGGATATTTCATTATCTCAATAGCCTCACGCAACATTCTAGGAATGTTTATCTTCTCCTTAACGAGAACCAAAGGCTTGTCAAACTTAATAGAATGATTCGGTCCATCACTGACATGCTCCCAAACCGCAGACTGTTGTCGACGGTGCTTGACATCGGCTATGTGTTCCTTCACCCTAGTAGTGATATTCCTCTTTGTCTGCCCAACATATGAAAGCCCACATTCACAGTCCAGCTTATACACTCCTGCATTCAGTAAGGGGGTGCTATACTTAACAGGCCTCAGAAACTGCGACATCTTCTTCATTGGCTTAAAATAGGTTTTAATAGAAGCACGTTTCAAGATGCGGCTGATCCTGTCTGTAACCCCTCCAACAAAAGGCAGAACGGCTGGCCTGCGCTCAACAGTGGGAATCTTCATACGAGTCTTCTGATCGACACGAGGGATCTTCAGGTTGTTTGCCCGAAGTGCCTGCCTAGCATGCCGAAGCTCCGCAGCTAGATGCCGATCATCGCATATCTTTTGGGCTCTCTGAAACAAAGATTTGCCTGCAGTAGCTAGTTGGCTGGGATGGTGGTGGGAATTGCCATTTAAATACCTATCAGTGTGAGTAGGTTTCCTATATACAGTGTGACCCAAAGTTTTATCCGGATTTCTTATAACCAAAACATCTAAGAAAGACAGAGAACAGTCATTTTCTAACTCCATAGTAAATTTAATTTTATCATGAATGGAATTTAAATGATCTAAGAAAGTTGAAACACTACTTTTTGGAAGGATAGTAAAGGTGTTATCTACATATCTTTTAAATATCTTCGGCTGCATGGGAGCCAATGAGAGTGCTCTCTCCTCGAAGTCCTCCATAAAGATGTCTGCGACAACAGGAGAAACTGGAGACCCCATCGCCACGCCATCCACTTGAAGGTAGAATTCACCGTTCCATAGTAAGTAGCCAGATGTAAGACAATGTTCCAACAACTTAGCGTATTCCTCTGACATGTTCTGCTCCCTTAACCTTCTCTTGACAATTTCAATGCAGTCCTGCACAGGTAAACTGGTGAATAGTGACTGGACATCAAAACTGACCATGATTTCCTCATCCGTCAAAGTTAGGTCTTTAATATCACGGATGAACTGGTATGAATCCTTTGTATGTGTGCTACTATTACCACGCAGAGGTGAGAGAACACCCGCTAGGTGCTGAGCCAATTTATAGGTGAGAGCATCAATTTGACTCACTATAGGACGCAACGGGGCACCTGGTTTATGAATTTTAGGCAACCCATACAACTTTGGTGGCATTGGGGAATCAGGAACTAAACCTGGAACATCCAGATTAAGGTCGTCCGAGTATTCACCAATAAGCTCTTTGGTACTCTTTAATATCCTCGTAGTCGGATCTTTCTTAACATGTTTATATCGACGCTGGAAAGCAAACACGTAGTAACCAACACAAGGTCAAAAAAATTTTTATTGCACTTTTGGAATCTTCGATTTTTTCCGCGTCGATTGGTGCCATCCGCGTGCCGATATGATGAAAAACAAGGAAATTAGGAACCAAAAATTTTCCCATTTTTCTTGAAATGTATTCTGCAAACACGCTGTAAGTAGCAAAAAAACCTCTGTTATTAAAATCAAAGCATTTACAGCACTTTAAACCGCCCGTTGTTCTGACGACAATGCTGGTTACTACGTGTTTGCCACTCATAGATTTTAAAGTCTTGCAGTTACGCCATTTGGCAGGAAATAATATTTTGGCTAGCAGTACTTAACACAAATTTACATGGTATCAAATTAGAGAATCTTGTCTTTTACTGCATTTACAAGGATCACGTAAAGCTAACTACTTAATAGTTACTTCACTTTTATAGGGTGTAGGGGCTTAGATTCGCGAGCCTTAAGACGTTTCAACGTGGCAGTCGCCGCCATTGCGCATACGCTTGCGACGTCACTCAGTGCGGTCCGCGGAGCGAAAGTGAGTCGAAGTGTTTGGAATTTTGAATAATTATAACGAGAATTTTGCCTAAAGTGATTACTGATTAAAATAAAACTATGAAAACTCGCGTATATTAATTAAATTTAACTTCATCCCGACGTTTCGAACACTTTACAATCGAGGTGATAGATCTACCTGCATCAAAATAAGAATGATAAGTAAAAACTACCCACAAAGAATATACTAAACCAAAGACAATAGATTATAAGGGATGTAAATACAAAAAAATGCAAATTAAGCTAGTAAAAATTGCATATTACAAGTATTATCAAAATGAAGACAAAAAACAAAATAAATAATCTACGCTGGTTAATAATCTAGGTACCTCTGACCTGAGAAGAAATCCTTTCTTTTGTATAATTTATTGGTAGATGTAAGAACAAAGTTCATATTGCGTTTATATTATTATAATTATTTATCTTCATGGTTATTAATAAATTATTGATACTTTAGATACAAGATAAACAACTAAAAAATTTGATCAGTCTAAAACATGCTAGATAGATGTACTTATAATTTTTTTAGTTGTTTACCTTGTTTAAACTGGTCTCGATTGTGTTATACTTTGCTAAAAGTATATTATATTTTGTAAAAGTCTAATTATGATTTTTCCAGATAAAGGTACACTTATACGTTTCGTTTTCAATTAAATTTTAAAATTTTTGATTATTATACTTCAAGTAATTTTATTTTTAAATTTAATTCCTTTAAGCTTCTTCTCATTTTTAACGAAACATTTGAAACGTCGTGTGTTTTCTTTCGCGATTCCGTTAAAGTCACTTTAAAGGTCATCCTAAAAATGTTGGTAATATATTTAATGCATTTGAAAATACTTACAATACGAAAACAAATAGTGTTACAGCACTGTGCTCATTGAAATTATCTAAAGCATGTGGTTTAACACTTTAATACTGTTACTTTTAGTAAACTTAAAGTGGGTTACTGCGTTTTTGCTATCCACAAAAACGATAGAAAAATGCTATTTCATACATTTGTTGACGTCGGTTACTACGTGTTTGCTAACTGTAAAAAAACAACCAAAACGTAGTAACCCACATAACTCCACTTGTAATAACTTATGGTGAAATTTATTTAAATGAAATTAAAGAACAAAAAAATGTGGATATTGTGTCCAATTTTTAATAAGATGTGTTCATAAATACGAAAGTTATGATTTTTTTTTCAAAACTCTGGAGGTTTTTCGGCTCTGGTGAACAATTTCACTTTTGTTGGTTACTACGTGTTTGCTTTTCGCCGTCGATATGTTGTATTGTCCGCTAATAAATCACCAATTTTCTGGTTGTAATCCGTAGTATTAAGTACAACCGTTGCGTTACCCTTGTCAGCGCGAAGAATAATCAGGTCTGGATCCTCGCGTAGCGTTTTCAACGCGATAAATTCATCTCTTGGCAGATTCGTTTTTGGTGGCTTCGACCTTCTCAACAACGATGACACATCTTGCCGTATAGCCTGGATGTTCTCTGCATCCACTTGATTCTTCACCAAACAGTCTTCAACACTGACAATGATCTCCTCAAATGGTATTCTCCGCGGAGCCACAACAAAATTCAAGCTTTTTGATAAAACCTTTGTTTGGGATTCTGACAATTCTTTGCCTGACAGATTAATGACAGAGCGATTTGACACTGACAGCGACGTTTCATTTCCACCTCGACCGTTCCGAAACAATCCGTCACCGCTGCGTTTCGTTTTCGATTTCAACTTGTCAAACTTGGCAGATTGTCGTTTCTTACATTGTTCAAATTTAAATGTATAACGTTTACTACCTTGTTCAACTACATAATTAAAATCGATGTCTGTTAATAATCCCCGCAACACGTCGGTACATTCCTCAATCTGTTGCTCAAGGTTAAAAGCCGTGTAACGGTTATTGTGGATAGTTTTGCACAATAATCTCTTACTCGCCTGGCGAAGTATGCGTTCACTACCGAAAATGTCCTTCTTCGGAGCAATCTTCACGCAAGTGGGAATAAGGTCTTCATCTCGACATCTCTTTAAGAAATGCAAAGAGCAACGAGCCTGTGCAAGCTTATTCCCAAGGTCTTCATATCGCCGAATTTTATTTGCACCTTCCAGTCCGTACTGGTGTACATAATATTTTCTTCGAACCCTGTAAAGTGTTCGAAACGTCGGAATGAAGTTAAAATTAGTTAATATACGCGAGTTTATCCGTTTTCATAGTTTTATTTCATACGTGAGTAAAGTTTGATAAATATTTAAATATGTTTGAGTCTTACGTTAATTAATCTAAAAATCACCTGCTCATACAAAACTTTTTATCACATTAGTCGTCATCATCATCATCATCAGCCTATGTTAGTCCACTGCTGGACGTAGGCCTCTCCTATTAACTTTGCTTATAGACTCATTAGGTGGTAAATGCCCATAATCGTCACGCTGGGCAAGCGGATTGACGATCGCAGTAATGTGTCCACTATGATGACGCTGCTGCCCATCATCAGTCTTGTAGAATGGTCAGCGACACTTCAATCCCTTAGTCGATTCTTACGACACCCGCAGGAGGAGTTGGGGTGGTGACAAATGTATTCTTACTGCCGTCACCACACGGCAATCATCACATTAGTACAACATATTATTATTAATTACTTTCCTAAATATTTTAATTACACCACATCATAAAATAATATTGTAGGTGTAATGTTCACATTCAAAGGCGATTAGGAAATTGTCACACGGGAAATTGTCGTTCAAACTCGAATTAACGAAAACACATTACACCAACTTAGATCGCTTGTTACTTCCGAGTCGAATCGATTAGGAATTATATCGATAGTCGATATCCTAAGGCAAATGGTTATTGTTATTTCGGTTTATTGGACTTACGATATTCACTTGAGCCGTAAGAGCAGTTTGCATGACGTTTGTCCATATATCCACTCACATGCTTTGATTTTTGCGACAGACTCTATGTCTATGTAAAATAAGAGTGATGACATGTAACAAAAGCTACATGAAGCAAGTGAGTGGATAGGTACCTATAATCGAAATTATACCGGGTATCCTAAAGTTACGGGACATAAAGTGAAAGTATTCTAAAAGTTGTTGGTTTTTTTTTGTGACGAAGGTAGACAACTGAGCTCTCAGCCAACCTGATGGAAAGCGGGAATCATGGACATAGTGACAAAAAAATCGCCTATGCGCTGCATGCCTACCCTGAGAACTTAGATCGATTCCTTCTATGCCAGTAATACACCGGCTATCTTACCCCCGAACCGGAACACAGTACTAACTATTTAGCAGCAAGTTTACGGGTAAGACGGTGGTAACTATCCGGATATTGATAAACAGTTTCGGTATAAAGAGACTTTATCTTATTATTAATAGCGAGTAATACTACACTGATCGTTTTTGCATGACAAGTAGTTATTTATGAAAGGCATGAACAGCAATAAATAATTATCATGCAAATTTAATAATTAAATTTATTGATTTACCCTATTTCTTTCTTTTAAGATGATATTTTACTTTAGAAGAATTATTTCTTTACGAGTAGGTGCATGCTTTCGAATGGCATCATAAAAATAGGTGTTATTTTTTTACATCTGAGTCCATTCGGTTCCCAGGCGAGGCAAATACAGGGCCCATCCTGTATATCAGAAATTAGAAAGAACCGTCATCAGAATTTCTGAAATATATCGGACCTTCATCCATGCAATTTAAGTCCCCTGGCTACGTTTAAAGGCTATATATTAACTTTTTTATTATCCCTTAAGGCTGATTATGTGTTTCGCGATACTGCCTGTATTACGGTAATTCGCGCTTCGTCGGTAATTCGGCGTTATAAAAAAGGAATGATTCTGATATGATCGAAACTTTAATGTAGGATGATACTGGTTCGATAATGTTGCTGTCAACGGTAAATGAGAAGAATTGAGTCCTACATCATTATTATAATATCAGCCGAAAGACGTCCAATGCTGGACATAGGCTTCCCTCAAATACCGATAATGACCGGACTATAACAGTTTACCATTCGATGGCTTACATAAGTATCATCATCAGCCTATGTTAGTCCACAAGTACATTAGTATACCTTCCTCATATTATCCCAATTCTTCCCGTAAGAGTCGACTAAGAGATTGAAGTTTCATTGACTATTTATTTATTGAAAATTGATGATGGGCAGCATATCGTTGAAAATTTCCGGATTAATACCCGTTTCTTTCCAAATTGCTCGTTTTTTCCAGATTTTTTCAGAAAAATCAATGAATTTTTCCACGTTGATTTCCAAGTCTAAACCAATGTGAAATAGGTCTAGTTTTCACTTATACCAGGAGAACACAATGTCATCGAGGAAAAGTCAATTGAAATAGATGAAAAGGAGTGACAGTGACAGTGACATTGATTATTTCTGTAAAAACCCGAAAAAACGGAAAAAATAACAATTTTTCATACATTCTCGAAAAAAACATTAGATTTTTTCCGACATTTTCAACGCTAGGGCAGCAGCAGCGTCATCATAGTAGACACACTACTGCGATTGCCAACCCGCTTGCTAGGGTTATAGTTTGTAGTAGGCTCATTGTACTAATGCGATTTCAAACTCACTTTAGTTACTTTAATCTATATTTTGACTACCTAAAGGTCTTCGCATACTATATCAACTCCACACCCACTCGCCCTGTGTCATATGTTCAAGGTTTAATTTCAAAAAATTATATTAAAGTAGTGTACGAGGAGTGGCATACGCATCTTACACTAAAGGTCAACCCCGACTCGTTTATCACGCAACGACCACACGTTGTCCACGCAACGACTATGCGTTTGCGACTGACGTGTATCGAATCAAGCATCCATTTTCATTGCCCACTCGTTGACACCGCGTTGTCCACTAGTGACCATTGGGTGGATCAACCAGTTGACTACTCATCGTGAGTGTGGGTAGAGTTGCTGCCGCGTTGGCGTGGAGTTATTATAGTGTGCGAAGACCTTAACTTGTCATAAAAAAAATTGCGGCAGTCTTTTCTCACAGACGATTGAAAAATAAACAAAACTAAACGATTGCTCAAATCGACCAATCCAAGTTTTTAAGATAAACCTTTTGACCATTTATTATTCCATTAACCATTTACCATCTAAAATATGGGTTGTTGTATTCGATTATTTTTTATATCCACCGCTGATTTAACGCTAAAATATCGTTACAAATTCTAGGGCTCTGTTATGAATAATAAATAAGGCAATTTGGTGATATAAATCGCTGCCTTATATAATCTACATAGTCTGTATAAGTTAACGAGATTATTGATGTTAGTGGAATGGTTTTTGAGACTTGACTTTATTTATTGATGGAGTATTATGTTGCTTTTGAGTATCAATGATTGATTCATTTTATTATTAGGTAGGTATTAAATATTGTCGGGTATGACAACTGTCATGAAATAATACTATGAAAACGGGGTATATCGCGTATAAGAATTACCTCCTGAAGTTTCGAACTCTTTACAAGTGACATACTTATATGTATTTATATTAAAAAACCAATAACCACCCATATGCGAGTTTTTTTGAGTAGGAACACTACCTACTATGTTTATACATTTTAAATATAAACAATATTAATTAACTTACAATATTGAAGTAAAAAACTAGATCCTAAAATAACCACCCACAATACACACATCACTAAGGTACCTACATTTAAGTGTAAAAATATGTATCGAAAGAGTCGCCTTATAAATATGTTACGAGGGTATTATTACACAAAATCAAAGTGAACTGGGACATATTTTTGAGCATTTTTATTAACACCTTATTTTGCTTTTGACTGTTCTATTTATTTTCCCATTAATTTCTATGAAGATTAATATTATGATAAAATACATGGATTGTAAAATATAGTACCTACTTCCATACCAGCCAATTGTCTACACTTTTAAAAAGAGACTCTAACCGACATCAAAAAGAGAGGTTCTCAATTCGACTGTTTTTTTTTTGGATGTTACTTAATATCTCCGGGAATCGTGAACCGATTTTAAAATTTCTTTTTGTGATCGAACGTGTATAACCCCGAAATGATCCCGTTGGTAGCAAGTTGGAGTCTAATGATGGGATCTTAGAGAAATCGAGGGATCTCTTCAAATTTTATTGGTACATGTGTGGCGCTTTGGCTAATTTTCATTCATTTACAAGATTTTGCATTCAGAAAGTAAGATTTGAGGAAATCAATGTTGGAAACAAATCGGGGATCTTGGAGAAATCGGTTGAAGTCGGTTTTTTTAATTTTTAATTTGGTGATTATTGCATACCAACACAAAAGCTAGCGCTAACCTTTTAGATATTTCGTTAAATGATATTGCCAACCTTCAAACATTGCTAACCTAATATTTCTTCTTTCCAGCTGCCATCGAGTCTCTTCACGCCCCAACTGGAGGTGGCATCGAGCTGCCCTGTGACGTCACACCAGCGCTGCCAGACGACCGCATGGGTCTCGTCATCTGGTACAAGCAGGGCCATGATGCGCCTATATACTCGTAAGTAACAGTTGTCATATCAGCCGCCATCGAGTCCCCTTATAAATGTGGCATCGAGCTGCCCTGTGACGTCACACCAGCGCTGTCAGACGACCGCATGGGCCTCGTCATCTGGTAAAAGCAGGGCCATGATGCGCCTATATACTCGTAAGTAACAGTTATAATGCCGCCATGAAGTCTATAGGTACGCCCCGACTGTGGTGGGATCCAAATCATATATACAAACGATACTCCTCCTGGAGTATGTGTGGCTGCTCCCGCATTTCCGCTACTGCAGCTGTGGCCGGGTCGCATCCCACGATGGTGGCACGGTCGTTGCACCGTCATTTGAGGACGGTGGAGAGAGGCTGTTAAAGGAAAATTTGCCATGGGCATGGCGAGAGAAATTTGCTATGAGCATAGCGAGAGAAAATGATTTTAGTGATTGGGGTGGCATCGAGCTGCCCTGTGACGTCACACCAGCTGCCAGACGACCGCATGGGTCTACATCTGGTACAAGCAGGGCCATGATGCGCCTATATACTCGTGAGTAACAGAGACCTGACAACGATAGACGTGTGGCCTCTCTCGCACTCGTGAATTGGTACATGAGTGTGACAGGGAAGCAACTCGTCTAAGATCGTCGTTCGTTAAGGACAACAGTTATTATATCAGCCATACGACGTCCACTGCTGAACAAAAGTCGTTAAACAGCGATATGCTGGATGTAGGCCCCCCTTCTTGATTCTATTCTTCCAGGCAGATGTCCTCGCTAAGGAATCAGCTCTGAGGCACCAACACATCTCATCTACATCAACTTGGTCAAGCAGAATTGCTGGCACTAGAGGATCTCAAAGCCAACTAGAGTAGTCTTGAACTGCAAAAATAAAGTGAACGCCCCGGCTAACTCCAACAAAGTCTATATTAACATAAAACAACAAAAATAAAAGGCCTTTTGGACCTTCATATTTTATATTTATTGGAAGCAACCTGCATCCTGCTTTTCCCTGCGACCTTCATAAGGTCGTCTGTCTATGTTGTGGCTGGATGTTCCACGAAAACAGCAAATTGAAAACAGCCTGTGTCGAGCAGGTCGCCCCCGGTCCGGTACGGTCTAACGCAAGTCCTCGCTAACTTTTACTCTACTCAAGAATACTTACAATAGAATGTCGTAATTTATACTCGCATAAACTCTTTATATGGTGCGTAAAGACGAATTGAAAACTAAGGAGCAATAAAAACTTTTACAATAAAATGCAGACATAACATAAATTTGCTTGTGAGCCTTTATTCTAATATTCTTAATTTAAAAATAAATTGGATTTACTTACGTCCTGCTTTTACGTATACAATTTTGTGTAAGTGGAAGCTAGAGCATGATCAGTCCAATACTATTGAGTTTTTTTGCTGAATCGAACAATGAGCTAAGCCAAGTTTGTTTTAGTTTTATATTGAGGGTAATTTTATAATGTGAATCACGTACTAGATATAAACTCAATTGAGGTTGTTTTTCGATAAAATCAAGAATGTGTATCATGACGAGGGTTGAATTTTATACCTAACTTTTGTTATTGTGTTACAAGTAGGTACTTCATACATACATACATCATCAGCCTATGATAGTCCACTGCTGGACGTAGGCCTCTCCTATTAACTATGTGTATAGATGCATTAGGAGGTAAATGCCCATAATCGCCGCGCTGGGCAAGCGGATTGGCGATCGAGCGGATTGGCGATCGAGGTACTTCATCTGTAGTCAATTTATTGGATTATCAATCATTCAGCTGATCGGATCAGCAGTTCAGTATTATCACTAAAAACGATGCTAATAATCTAAGGCTCGATTCCACCAAAATTTTGTTCAAAGAACGTTTACTCTTGGATAGTACCTAATGTCAAAACTCCATAGTAATTTGACACAAGTATCTGAGAATAAGCGTCATTCTTGAAATGAAAGTTTGGCGAAATCGAGCCTAAGGGCGGTAAATCATTCCTTTGCGAAAATTTGTCTTGTTTTATTATGTCATCGCATGTTGATTGTATTTTTGTGGACATCTTTTATTGGCTTTGTTTACTGTAAATTCAGTTTTGAAATTTCTTATGTACTGCTGCTGCTCCAAATAAAATAAAAATAAAAAAATACTGCAGTCAGGGTCTAAGAAGCCTTTCTCAGTCCAATACTGAACGGAGGCCTCTCCGTTTAACTATGGCTATAGGCATTAGGACGCAACCTTCTTGCCCAGTGTTAGCGATTAAGCCTTTAAGGGGTACAAAAACGACGATAGCACTGTCTTTTTGTTTTTTAGGGTTCCGTAGCCAAAATGGCAAAACGGAACCCTTATAGATTCATGTCCGTCTGTCCGTCTGTCCGTCTGTCACAGCCGATTTACTCGGAAACTATAAATGCTACAGTAACGAAATTTGGTAAGGATATGTGTTGTATGAACCGCTACAGGATTATGATACTAAATTGTAAAAAAAACCATTGGGGTGGGGGCCCTCCATACATGTAACTGAGGGATACAACATTTTTTTTAGTTGTATATAAGCGTGTGGGGTATTAATAGAAAGGTCTTTGAAAATGATATAAAGGTTTATAAATCTCATTTTTATTTAAGCAAACCGTTTTCGAGATATCAGCTCTCAAAGTCTGAAAAATGTGTCCCCCCCCCCTCTATTTTTTAAACTACGCGATATAAAATTCTAAAAAAAATATATGTTACGCACATTAATAAACTCTATCAACGATATTTGGTTTGATTAAATTATCTCCTATAGTTTTTGAGGTAGGTTGATTTAACTGTATTTTTTAATAATAACTTGATAATGGTACGGAACCCTTCGCGCGCGAGTCCAACTCGCACTTGGCCGGTTTTTTTTTATTTTTTCTTGTGCAGAGTTCTTCGTACTATACACCGTGCTTTTTTTTGAATTCCGTTAAATTTAACAAGCTGCTTGGTATAATTGGAGCTACCTGGTATATAGCTTTTAGTCAAACTCTAAAAAAAATTTTTTTTTTCGTTTTCATACATAGTAAATGAAATGGTAAGTGTGAGAGAACTTAAACAACACAAAATAAACACACACAAACAAATGAACACAAAATTTAATTTCAGGTGACTGACGGCACATGTCATAATATGTAGTATTAGGATGTATAAAGGTTGCAATACACTTGTTCAGTCATTAAACTTATTTTTTTAATAACTTAATATCATGAAATAATCCGTTTTCATAGTTTTATTTCATGTGTAATCCTCGCGGTAACAGAAGAAAATATTATAACTTAATATCAGTTAAGATACTAGTTTCTTAAGGTGCATTCAAACCAAGCGAACATTCGCTATTCTAACCCCCTCACTCTACGAAATTCGATCGTTACAGAAAACGTGATTGGTTGATTTGGTAGAGCGGGAGGTAGAACAGCGAATGCTCTTTTGGTGTAAATGCACCTTTAGAAAAATTGATTATTTTTTACCTAAATAACCTTCCCTTTAATTTAACGGAAATCAATAAAAACACCGTGTATAATGGCGTTGAGGCAAGCCTCCAGCATTTTTTGAGTCTTGTCCGTTAAAAGGTTATGGGCATTCATAATCATAATCATAATCATCATTTATTCATAATATAAAATTACAAGTCAGGTAATAATTACGGTGCTACAGTATAGTAGATACATACGCGTATTATACAATCTAGTGAAATAAATAATACAAATTAATTAATTAAATAGTTCTTTGTGGTCATAGAACGTACGCTCGAGAAGCTATTTCCGGAGTTTTGCTTTGAAAATTGACGCACTTTTCGCGGCGATAAGGCATTTACCTCCCAATGATGTGTGTGTGATGAAGGAACAGTGGTAAGAGTACCTAGTGCAGAACCCTAAAATAACAGTTTTTGAAACATTGCCCAACCATCAATATCGGTTGCCAACAAGCCTCTGACAGCACTAATTGCCGTCATCCCTGATTGACTGATCTTTACCATATAAGGCATCCCTAATACCACTAATAACCACCAAAAACCATTTACAACCCTAATACAAGCGCTTAAGATTCACAATCCATCGGATTTTACGACCAATATCTACGGCCTTTGTCAAAGAATTTGAATTGTATGTTAAAGTTATTAAGATTCAAATTCGTTTGATGAATAGTGACAATATGTATGATGGCATGTATTTAGTTCTCTTTAACTTTATACGAAAGTGGAGAATCGGGTCAAAAGGATTATAACGTGGTAATTTATATGTTAATAGTTATAGTCAGGGAGCCGTTTTGAATAATATATAACCGGTTGTTTTCATTTGGTTCATTGTTCACCTCGCTAATTATATATGAAGTGACTAAAATGATTATGTTGCAATGAGGTTTTAATATGCGTCTAATATAATTGAACTATATATACGGAATAAAATCATGTTAATAATTGTTTTATATTATTATTAGCTTTAAGTACTGTATAATTATATAATTTATAAAGTGAAATTATGTGCTACATAAAGAACAAGCATTCGTACCTAACTTAAATGAATAAGTGCGACAATCTTACACAAATTAAATTAAATGAGATTTGTATTGCGGGTACTACTAAGCAACGATATATTTAGGTAAAAACTTCAGTAAGTCACCTGTTGTATGTAGTAGTAACCTTTTGATTTAATAACACAAACAAAACAAATACCTATATATAGGTAGATAGAACTGGTCTATATGCATAGTTAATAGGAGAGGCCTACGTCCAGCTGTGGACTATCATAGGCTGATGATGTATGTATGTATGTACAATTTTTACCCAGGTTTTAAGTAAAAATGGTACTATCAATATTTTTGGTAATCTATGTATATTTATGGTATGCGTTTCAATTCGTATGAAACACAAAATACATCTATGATTGTATTATTTATTTACTAGGTACAATACTGCTAATTCCCCTTATGTCATAGCTACACTTTGATAAATTCGTAATGCGACAAGGTGAGCGTTTCGTCAGCCGTCTCTCAGCCTATAATCCGTATTCGGCGCGTATCAAAGGCATATCAAAGGTCTATTTAAGCCTAATGCCGTCAACTTACACGGTTTAATGTCTTATCTTTGAATTTCCGGTTTAAAGGCTTACGTTTTAATTAGAGACTGTTTGGGTACAGACAGACGGACATAGTTTTGAGATAACGAGGTTGGTTTTAAGTGTTTTTTGACATGTTTTGATGTTTAAAAGTACTAAGTAAGTATTATTTACCTTTTAATGAAATAGTTTATGATTTGTTATTATACATTTACATTAATAAAAAGCTTACAATTTAAAAACAATAACTACTTACGAATAATATTAATTACAAACTAAATAAAAAAAAAAATTAGCAAAAGTAATATTAAAATATTAACTTAAATAAAATTAAACCTAAAAAAAAAACCCTTAAAAGGAGCTACCCATCCTAAACCGCCCCGATTGGTTCCCGAAGCAAAGGTGCCCATCACGCTCGCAGCGTTTCCGCGCTGAATCGCGATAGACAGTCTAAGTAAGTAAGTAGTAATATACCTTTATTTCGTAAATTAATTTACAAGACGTGACAAATGTATCGGCACTTGGTTTCGCCTATATCGCGGAAAACAAATACAATTTCATATCAGAAATTATGTTTACAAGACAAAAGTTATTAGACTGAAAAAAAGAACACTCTTTTTAAATGGAACATTCTTCTTCATCTTCATCAGTAGCCCACCTCATTCTGCTTGACATAGTAAAATAAATAAAATAATAAATAATAAAAATAAAAAAGCCTTCTATTTCTTGCATGCAAAATCGTACAACAATTAGTAGAAACTTATAGTTGAAACGATAAAATAATTGCTGGACATAGGCTTCTCTTAGTATTATCTATGCCTATGGACTACGGACGTATTAGGAGTTATATGGCCATAATCGCCACGCTGACGTTGTCGAACGCAGTAGTGTGTTCACACATCATCATCAGCGTTTCTCAGTCCTCTGCTGAATATAAGGCTCTCCTATTAACTATGCGTATGAACGCATTAGGAGGATGCTCATAATCGCCACACTGTGCTAGGGTTGGCGATCACAGTAGCGTGTCCACTATGATGATAGTGCTGCCCATCATTTTGTTATAAGTACATAATGGTACATTATTTTTAAGAGTTGTTGAACAAATTCTTAGTTATTGTTTTAAAATTACTCCTCTTATTGTTTTAAATAAAATTCCACATAGTCCAATTATACAATTTTCGATAGTTTAATATTTTACAAAATATTTCAGTGAAACTTGAAGCAAAAAAGTGAAATTCCGGGAGGCCAATTTCAGTACCACACTAATTGCATTCTGTGTACATTTTAAATTTATTTTTCACTCAATTAGTTCAGTCTCGGAAAACTGCATTTTAGGAAAATATCAGGTTCGACGCTTTTGGCGATAATTGCTCGTTTTTTGCAGTTCATATTTTACCGTATACGAATAAAATATTATTTACTAGCTGAAAACCCGACTTCACCCAGGTAAAGAGTAAAAAACCAATTACAATATTATTTTTAATCTGTAAGTCAACCTTTTTTTGAATATTTAACTACGAATTGGAATTATAAATATTGAATGTTATAAACCAAAGAAAAAAAATTGACTAAGATCATCACTGTCCGAGGTGGGAACCACGTACTCAGCTTTCGCGGCTGATTCCTGTACCGCTCGACCACTCAGTCTTAGCAACCACCAGTCAATTTTCTCGGGTATATGCAATCTCTTATAATGCTAGGCGCCTTCGACCATACTCTTCTTCTTCATCAGCGTGTGTTCGCCCACTGTTAAGCATACGCCTCTCCAACTTGCTTCCACACAGCGTGGTTGTTTGTTTTCCTCTTCCACACTGACCCTGCTGTCTCCCTTATGTCATTGGGCTGGTGGTCTGCCCACACTTCTTCAGCCAAGCCGGAGTCTCCACTCTAAAACGTACTTGCTCCAGCGTTCCATACCATACTCTAAGGGCAAGCGATACGTGCAATCGTGCATGCACCTTCTATTCTGTCCTTTCAGGTTTCTGGTATAGCGAGAGAGCTGGTGCTGCCATCTATTGAAGGTGGTTGGCGACGGCAAGGTTAACATTGTACCTTCATTTTATTAAAACTTTACTAATACAATAGGAATGATGACTGTAGTTAAAATAAATTATTTCACATTATGCACGACATAATACATGAAGAAATTATTACTAAAATGTAGATTGCAGGAATTTTTATATAGAACTTTTATTGAATAAATCGGAAAAAACTTAAAAGAGTAGGTCATTTGGCGGTAGACAAATGTGACGTCACTTTTGTGTATTTCATATGAAACTTCATAGTGGCGATCGTTTTGACAGTTCGAAAAAAGATGTTGATTTGACTAGGCAGTCAGGCATGCCTATTCCAACAGTTTTTAGTTACGAATTGTATAAAGTAAGTAATGCACTTATAAGCTTAGCCTTAGTCACGATATGTAACCGCTGCTTTAAAAAACAACATACCCAATCTTCTAATCACGAACGTACTTTAAAAACTTTCACCTTCATTTTGAGCTATAATACAAATGACATAAAAGCCTTTTCATTTCACAGGTACCGGCACAATTAACTGACTAATTATAATCCTTATTACAAAGAATTAAGGTATACCGT
The DNA here is from genome assembly GCA_025490895.1 of Thaumatotibia leucotreta. Taxonomy (NCBI): domain Eukaryota; kingdom Metazoa; phylum Arthropoda; class Insecta; order Lepidoptera; family Tortricidae; genus Thaumatotibia; species Thaumatotibia leucotreta. Next base: position 19,780 of record JALPQI010019167.1, read on the forward strand.
TGATCAGTATGTTCGTGGCTCAGTAAAGGGTAAAGTCGAATGTGAAAAAAATATGACAGCGGTGAATTCTTTTGATGGATTATTCAGATTAGGTCAATATCGAATTTGAAGGATCATGTTATCGATTTTAAATTGTTTAGTCAGTTATAACGAGCTTCGATTTTTCATATGGATCTAACAGAGATGATTATCATTATATCGAGTAGAACGTATTTTAAATATCGATCTAAAGAACGAAGGCGGCCAAGAGGATGTCGGGCCATGCTCAGTGAAGAGTTCCGTTGTTGATCACCCGTCACATTAAGGTGCATTCAGACCAAACGAGCATTCGCTATTCTATCCCCCGCTCTACGAAATCAACGAATCACGTTTTGTGTAACGATCGAATTTCGTAGAGTGGGGGGATAGAATAGCGAATACTCGTTTGGTCTGCATGCACCAGGTGCATGTACCTAAAGGTCCTTTAGGTACACGGATTCAAAGTGTATAGAAAGTATAATAAAAAAATCGTATCTTAATAGTTATAAAATTCTTTCGAAATGTTCTTCACGATAAATCGAAATTATTTCAACGTATACTTTCCCAAATATTTTACACCGATAATATTTAAGTTTGGAAAAAGTAGCAATTAAAAAGTGACAACTTTGTCGTGTTGTCCTTTTCTTCTACTTCCTCCGTCCTTCGTTTTTGAGAATAATTGGAAAAGAACAAGACTACATTGCTGCCAATTTAAATTCTGGTCCAAAAGGGAGGTGTATGTTTATCAGTAGGTAGGCGTTTCTAAGTCTATAATAGGGATGATGACTGTAGTTAAAATAAATTATTTAACATTATGCATGACAAAGAAATTATTTCTAAGATGTAGATTGCAGTAATTTTTGTACAGAACTTCTATTTAATAAATTGAAAAGAACTTAAAAGAGAAGGTCATTTGGCAGTACTCAAATGTGACGTCACTTTTGAGTATTTCATATAAAATTCCATAGTGGGGATCGTTTTTTTTTGGACAGGTCGAAAAAATTTGCTGATTTGACTTCCCAGTCATCATGCCTATTATGTATCTGTTTACTTGTTTGCCAGTGTGGTCGCCTCGTCGGCTAGTGTACATACCTGGTGGGTCACAACGGAAGAACAGCGCTGGCCTAGCCAGCTACATGCTGAGTTGTGACCCTTTTGTGGCAAGCTGTTGTTGTGTACTTATTTGTAAATTTGTGTATATGTCCATCGTGCTTGTCATAAATAAAATTTATTTCATTGCAATTCATTATATCTGAAATGATGATGATGATGATAAGGACGGAATCTGCCTGTATTAATAGTGCTCAATGACACACCAGAATGAATATTGAGGAACATTTACCGAAAATCGAGTGTTACCTATTCATGTGTAAACGTACCTATTCATCATCATTATCATTTTAGCTATAAAACATTCACTGTTGACTCACCCATATAATGGTGGAAAGTGACGAAGTTCCTTCCCGCTACCGACCGAGTCTACCAACCATTACTATGAACTTTCAGTATGGGACCAACATCGAAATATTAAAAAAAAATGTAACCCCTCATACAAAGTGAGTGATTAATTAGAGTTCAATAGTATGGAAAAGTTAATTTTTCATGTGCGCTTTCGATGTTGGTCCCATACTGAAAGTTCATCATATTGTTTGATAGACTCGGTCGGTAGCGGGAAGGAACGTCGTCCCTTTCCACCCTGTATTATATTTTACCAGCGTTAATCAACCCATGAAATGAGCATACCAACTACCAGTCATCGTGGATGTTCCACCGAGCCTCCGGGCGGGAGTAAT
>JALPQI010019168.1:0-24382 GCA_025490895.1 Thaumatotibia leucotreta
TGTAAGATGTCCCTAGATAGTTAGGTATTTATTTATTTAATAAAAAATTGACTTTGATAAATTGTGATCTGCTTCTAATAATACGAAAGGTATACACATCAAATATAAGTTAAAAGCTACAAAAGATATATTACCCGGAGTTTTCTCTACATCTTCGACTTGCAGCATGGATTTCATTTTTGATTGGCGACAGCGGATTGTTGTCATTTAACGAAGGAAGCATAGACGATGGCGATTCTGCAACAAAACAATTACTAATTATAACACTACATTTATTTATTCAATTTTATGTTAATTGGTTAACACTGGATAATCTAGGTACACAAGTTTGACAATATTTTTGGACGTTTTACACATTAAAGTACTATAGAATGAACTCAACTAATTTACACGACATGAAAGTCACAATCGGGGACGAATATGGGCATAAAATGTCGAGAAAACGTTACCATTTTCGCTCTCGGTATCTGGCCAGTCGTCCGAATATATATCGTCCAGGTCGCTTTGTCCTTCTTCATCACTTTCCTCGATTTTTCTACGCTTATTTGGATGCATTTCATTTTCTTTATTCATGTTAATTGAATGTTGTGGAATGGGATCAATTTTAGCTACGTATTTGTGCCAGTTTCGTGCTGAAGAGTCGGCAGTTTTTTTGTTAAATATAAGCGCTGAGTAATCAATTTGCTAAAATACCTAATATAAGTATAATTAGCCCACGTTTTGTAATAAATAGAAGGAAATAAAATAAAATAACAATGTTTTGTTTGATGTTGGAATTGACATTAGCAACAAGTATTTTGACAATGAGAACGCAGCTTCCATCTAACCAAGTTTAGGTGTTATCATTGGCTACCAAAAATAACTGCGTCTATCTGATTGGTGCAGCGTATTCATGATGGGAACGTGTTACGAAAACTAACTATGAAATTTACTTCAACCGTATTTCAATGGCTTTGTTTACACTAATTAATTTCATCTAAATATTAAAGTAGAGTATAATTAATTAATACAAATAAAAATTAATTAAAACAGATAGCTTTTATAAAAGCGAGAGCGTTGCCCTCTATGATGCGTTTTCGAAGTCTCTCAGATACCTAATATTGCTACTCCACAGTAGATGGCGCAACTAATATTAGCTATACTTTGGCCAACAATCTCTGTCAGTATAAAAAGGCGACTAATTCAATTCTTTTATGGGCAGGCAACATGGTAGTTTAGTAGGTTTTACGAGTGAAACCTCTGTTATAATAGGGATGATGACTGTAGTTAAAATAAATTATTTAACATTATGCACGACATAATACACAAAGAAATTATTACTAAGATGTAGATTGCAGTAATTTTTGTACAGAACTTCTATTTAATAAATTGAAAAGAACTTAAAAAAGTAGGTCATTTGGCAGTACTCAAACGTGACGTCACTTTTGAGTATTTCATATAAAATTCCATACTATTCCATAGTGGGATCGTTTTGACAGTTCGAAAAAAGATGCTGATTTGACTTGCCAGTCATCATGCCTATTGCCATTGAACCAGTTTCACTGCCAAGTATCACGAGCTACCAGGGCGCCAGTAATCCGAGGTACCTGATAAAGCGCCACCGAGGTGGTAGGCCGTGTGCCCCGCGCTGCCGCTGCTACTAGGCGAGTTGACGGGGTGGTACGGAGTAGCTTTCATCATTGAACCAGATTCACTGCCAAGTATCACGAGCTACCAGGGCGCCAGTAATCCGAAGTACCTGATAAAGCGCCACCGAGGTGGTAGGCCGTGTGCCCTGCGCTGCCGCTGCTACAAGGCGAGCTGACTGCGTGGTAGGGAGAGTAACTTCCATCATTGAACCAGATTCACTGCTAAGTGTCACAAGCTACCAGGCCGCCAGTAATCCGAGGTACCTGTTAAAGCGCCACCGAGGTGGTAGGCCGTGTGCCCCGCGCTGCCGCTGCTACTAGGCGAGCTGACGGGGTGGTACGGAGTAGCTTTCATCATTGAACCAGATTCACTGCCAAGTATCACGAGCTACCAGGGCGCCAGAAATCCGAGGTACCTGATAAAGCGCCACCGAGGTGGTACGCCGTGTGCCCCGCGCTACCGCTGCTACTAGGCGAGCTGACGGGGTGGTACGGAGTAGCTTTCATCATTGAACCAGATTCACTGCCAAGTATCACGAGCTACCAGGGGGCGCCAGAAATCCGAGGTACCTGATAAAGCGCCACCGAGGTGGTAGGCCGTGTGCCCCGCGCTGCCGCTGCTACTAGGCGAGCTGACGGCGTGGTAGGAGTAGCTTCCATCATTGATCCAGATTCACTGCCAAGTATCACGAGCTACCAGGGCGCCAGTAATCCGAGGTACCTGATAAAGCGCCACCGAGGTGGTAGGCCGTGTGCCCCGCGCTGCCGCTGCTACTAGGCGAGCTGACGGCGTGGTAGGGAGAGTAGCTTGGCGTGGCGTAGTACCCGCTGTATTGGGCAACGTTGTGTTCCGCGTAGGTGCTAGCGTAACTGCTGTAGTCCTGTTAAAAATAAATTGATTGAAATCGCGCATAAAGTTGAGCTGAGTAAGGTAAAACTTGAGTCCTGAATGCGTAGTCGAACTGCCAATCGACCACGCAATCGATGCTTCCTACTTTTGGTATACCCTCATTAAGTAATGAGGGTTTTCGATAATTTTTCTACCACCAGGCGGCGCTTCGTACGCACCTGGTCTCGACAGCTGTCAGATTCATACTATTCATAGGCACCTGGGCCTAAAATATTGAAATTCTATTTTATTTGGAAGATAATTGATTTTGTAATGGATTACGACTAATACATGGTCGTCGAACTGAAGATTGAACTCTAAAACAGGCGCGCAAAGTCACTGGTATTAAAAATAATTACTATAACTTTGTTAGTTTCATGAGAATTGACTTGGAACTATTTTATTTATTTATTTTAGGTAACAATATGCCTAAAGTAATGGTTTTCAGAATAAATAAACCTAATAAATATGTTGAAAATTAAATGCGCGTATTTATTTTGACAGTTCGTTAAACGGTCGGCTCAGTGCTGCCATCTCACCTCCCCATAGCGGCAGAAAAAGTATCAAAAACCCTCATTAATACCCTGAATACCTCTATCTCCCCTCTTTTGCCCGGTTTACATTATTCCAGTAGCATTTCAGTCCAGCAATCCAATCCAGTACTGGATTAATGGGAACAGACACTGGAATGCTTCCATTCCAGTGAGCATTTCATTCCAGCTCACCCAATCCAGCGGTACTGGAATAATGTAGACAGCCATTTCAGTTCCAAACCTGTACTAGATCATTGTCAGGGATGTGTTTCCAATCCAGCTACTCTTAAAATACTGGAGTAATGTATGCACTGGACTGGATTAGACCCCTGGATTACTGAACTGGAATAATGTAAACCGGGCAAATAACAGCTTGATCAACGAATAACTGTTCGACATGATGCCAACGTCCACTTTTCATCATCGCACCGCTCGCCACCGACTGGGCGCTCATCCTCACACCTTGCAACCTAAATGGTCGCGCACCGTGCGGTTTCAGAGGAACTTCCTCCCGCGGACGGTCCGTCTGTGGAATGAGCTCCCTGCCGAGGTTTTCCCGTTGGACTACAGTATGAGGTTCTTCAAAAGAGGAGTGTACAAGTTCTTATTGGGTCGGCAACGCGCATGTGACACCCCTGGGGTTGCAAGCGCCCATAGGCTACGGTGACTGCTTTCCATCAGGCGGGCCGTATGCTTGTTTGCCACCGACGTGGTATAAAAAACAAAAAAAAAAAAAAATCAAAACAAGCATCCAAAGTACCAGGATCCAAGAAGCATGAAAGAGTTACCTGTTGCGGGAAGCTCTGCGTCAAGCTTCCATTGTAGGAAGGATAGTATGGAGACGGCTGAGCCCCGAAGCCTGTAGCAGGTACGGAACTGACGCCTCCGACTCCGTAGCTCAGATACGTCGGCGTCGCTTTGCATGACGACCTGGAAGACCGAAGACGTGGTAAGAACGATTTATAAGAACTGCAGACCTAGCCAAATTGCTATTCTAAATCGTAATAAAATCAATAAGCGATAACGTGACCATAATAATGTATGGAAATGGTCACGTGACTTTTCGTATGAATCTTTCATTCTCATACATTTATTATATCGCTTATCGTATATGATTGCAGAATGGCATCTTAGCCAAGCCTGCTCAGTGCGTTAGTCAAGTTGCCAATTCAGCACGCTTAGCACATGATTGGTGCGACAGTATGTCGCCGCGAGATAGACTATCCGTCCCTCTTTTATTATTAAAGTTGGTAAAAGACGGGAAATCTAACTCGCAGCGACATACTGTCGCACCAATCATGTGCTAAGCGTGCTGAATTCTGTGGAAAAATCTGAAAGTGCATTCAGACCAAACGAGCATTCGCTATTCTATCCCCCACTCTACGAAATCAACGAATCACGTTTTGTCTAACGATCGAATTTCGAAGAGTGGGGGATAGAATCATGAATATCATGATAGAATAGCGAATGCTCGTTTGGTCTGAATGCACCTTGATGGATAAACAGGGTGACATCTGTTCTTACTAGCAAATGTCAGCTTGTATCTAATCGAGGATTGTGAAACAGGGCGTAAGATTGTGATATGATTACATTACCTGTTATTAGTATTGTGCGCGGGAGGGTAGGCCGTGTAGGGCTGGTTGTAAAGGGTAGACCCGACGTAGGATGACGCCGCGCCGCCGCTGCCATACTGCTGCATACTGTCAACACGCAAAGTACATTCATCATCATCATCATCATCATCATCATCATCATCATCAGCCTATGATAGTCCACTGCTGGACGTAGGCCTCTCCTATTAACTACGCGTATAGACGCATTAGTAGGTAAATGCCCATAATCGCCACGCTGGGCAAGCGGATTGGCGATCGCAGTAATGTGTCCACTATGATGACGCTGCTGCCCACCATCAATCTTTAATCAAATATGGTCAGTGACACTTCAATCCCTTAGTCGACTCTTACGACACCCGCAGGAGGAGTTGGGGTAAAGTACATTACTTATGGAGAAACCTGGGTGCTTAGACATGTTGCCAATCGCTAACGCTTAATCGACAATCGTAAACGAAAGGCAGCTAACTGTCTTTGTCGCACTAATAAGAAAGAGCGACAGAGAGGGAAAACTACGATACGCTACCAGCTACCAAGCGCTAGCGATTGGCAACTTGGCTAAGCATCCTGGCCTGTTACCGCGAACACCGAAGTTCGCAAATTTCGGGGATTTTTCTCTGTCACTCTAATGACGCCTTCGTTGGAATGACAGAGACAAATCTCCGAAATTTAAGAACTTTGGTGTTCGCGGTAACAGGCCTAGCCGCTCCGATATTATCTGATGGCTCGTATCCTATCATGCCTTGTCACTGAATTTCTTGTTACTCAATTGCATAAACTGTTTTTACCAATTATTATGTGTCGGTATCAAATATACCTATTTACTTGTCGGTTTTTTTTGTATAAATAGCCGGCAAGACGCAGAGCAGAACAAAAACATTATGCGTTAAGGTGTGCATTTTAAAAGGCCTCAAGTGGGATATTTCTTGCGTTTGACAGCTTCTCGCAGGTATCTCAAATTGTTGTCAAACATGAGATATGCTTTCCCCGAAGATATTGGTAAATGATTATAACTCCAATCGAAAGTGCAGAGCCAAGAAAAACTAATTAAAAAAGGAACCAGTACAACCTGTAAATAATTTACGCATCCCCATTTGCCGAATATCACTTTTCAACCAACTTTTCGCAGTTGATTCATTTGGCATACCAACACTTAACTAAAATTAATTATTTGCCAATTTCCACTTGGAGGAATTTTCATTTACCAACTAGGTTATAAATTATAATATAGTATGCGTAAGATAGTCTGCGAAATTAAATTCTGCGATATGTTGATATGTTGGTTGGTAAGTGTTATTCGGCAAAATGACTTTCAACGTATGCGTGCAGGGGGCCGTTTCTCAAAAACTTATAACTGGTAATACGAGTGGAAGTCTCTTTTTATCACCATTAATCAGATAAGGACTTCCGCTTGTAAGTTATTGTATCAAACTTTCGAGAAAAGGGGCCCCCGATCTTACTAGGAACCGTAGTTTAATCGGGCGGAAAGGGCTTGCAACGTAATCCGGTGCCAAGTTGGCTTCAGTTTGGAGTTGAATGTACGGATTTGTGGAAGCCGCAAAACGACCGACATATTTCACGACAAACGCCAATGAGTGTGACAATGAAATCGGCCGTTCACCTTTTGCTTTCATTTATATTATGGAAATTTATTACATCTATATTTTATAAGTAACGTAATTTAATAACACAATATAAGGTACCTCACAGGTGTAAAATTTTATGCTGTTTTGATTTACTTTAGGGCAGCTTTAGTAAAGCTCATAATGACAGCATTATAATGTAAATTTCGGAATTCGGATAATATTTCCATGAAAATACGATGGCAAAGGATGCATTGCATTATGCACAACGTCTGTATTTTTTCTTCTTTCTTCTAGCCGACCGCTATGAAAGGACTAGGCGCACAGATTGTTTTACGGTGCAATGCTTACCAGGGTTTCAGAGGTATGCTGTACCGACTTGATAATTTCGGGCTACTTATCTCTGTCAGACCATGAAGCCCTTATTAGAGTAACGACGACAGATATTGGCAAATTTCGGTTACAAATACCATGACGTCAGGAATTTGTTATTCAGTAAACAGAACACCAAGGACTCAGGATCGACTACGTCACATGAGCGCATGATTTGACAAACACCAGGGCAGCATAACTAGTAGGTACCTGTTGTAATATTGATACGGCAGCGCGGACTGGTCGTACGGCAACGCTTCGCCGTACAGCGCGACGTCCGCTTCGCACAGCCCCGGGCTGCGCACCTCGCTCTTGACGCCACCACCTGACCAGGGACACATGAAATGTTAGGTTTTTACTAATCTGCGCCCCTACCGCGAAAAACGAAATTAGTGAATTTCGAGGACATGTCTCTCTCACTCTAGTGACGCCTTCGTTTGAGTGACAGAGAAAAATCCTCGAAATTGCTTGAAATATACGAATTTGGAAGTTTGCGGTAGTACGCCTGACTGGGAGAATGCTCAAGACAACAGTTTTGGGCGTTGGCTTTACAGGCTTTGCCCAGCATTGTCTCATAAATAAAAGGTATGATAATAATTTAAAATTCCTCATTGTCTGACAATAAATTTTGCTTGAGATGCCTATTATTTACATGCGTGCCTATTTTATAGTGATTTTAACAAACTTCCTCTCTTTTCAAACTTGAGAAACGCCACTAAAAATGTCAACCAAAGACAAGTCACATAAAACAGTTATACCAAAGCTTAAACAACTGTGTAGCGGGACCCCACATTAATTTCTTAACAAGATGATTGTTTTGCTCAAGCGGTCGTAAATTTTTAAACAACAAGCTTGATTTTGCATTTGATCACGTTCGCTCTCAGAACTGAAGCGTGCAACTTTTTAAAACATGAATTACCCGTGCTATCTTCATTCATCAACCAGGCGACCGTCGATGGTGAGGAGGTAGTACAAAGCCCGGTCGTGAGCGGTAGGGCCAATCCGAGCGATGTTGCGCATCCGTTCGCTAGGCTACAGTCCTCCGAGGTACCAGGCAAGCATAAGCTATCTACAGCTGCGTTGAGCGCGGAGTTGGCTGACGTCGTCGTGGTCTGGAATATGGTGGACGCTCCTGACACTAGCAGCGCCGGTAGTGTTGTGTCTTGGAGTAAGGATGGCGGCGAGTCTGACGTTGACTCCGACTCGCAAGGGCTTTGGTTGACTTCGCCCGATAGTCTGAAAGTAAAAGGGATGAGTTTAAACACTTGCTGCGGCCGATAATTTAGAAGCAAATCTTGCCTACAGGGTCTAATACGGGCGAAGCTCTTAACGGGTCTTAGTTTACGACATAATAAGTACATTCAAATAAGTTTTACTTAAAATTAGAGCAACAAAATTTTCCATACAAAATAATCGGCGCGCAATGTAGAGCAACATACGCGAGTTAAACACTCGATGACAGCTAATTTCAAAAGCAGATGACATAACTGCCATATCAACAATAACAAATGTTCGTACCTACATTGCTGCTCCGATGATCTTAAAAAAAATCTGTGGGGTCATAATTAAGAGTAACTTTAAAAAAAACCTTCTAATCCATGATTACACTAATGAATCCTATGCCTGGTTTAATTGATCGCCCGTATTAGACGTACACACTGTATTCTACACTATATTACCATGATACAGGCATTTATTGAAACCGAGGAATGCGATGCAGATTTTTAGCCAAAACGATTATTTACATTATTTGATTTAAAATTCAAATTTTAAGAGTAATTCATTAACTTTCTAAGAATAGTTCAGTGAGAAGCAATGTATTTCGAAACGAATTGTTAATTAGCACTTGATAATGACAGTCCGCAGCCACTCGGTCGCAGACTAACTCTAATTAAACTCAGCAGTACAAATAAAATTAGTATATTTTCAACTCTTAATACTTGAAAACGATTCCCAGTAATGGGTATTATTTTATTACCCATTTTCGTAAAAGCCCGGGCCATGGTAACACACTGTATATGTAGATAAATCTATAAAAAAATAAAAGTACAGTTAAGACGAAATGAAAGAAGCTACCGTTTTTAACACGCAAAAAAACTTAAAAGTGGTCTATTTACGAAGACGCTTCCATTTATAAACAATAAAGCACTCGGAAGGAAAAAGGCGGGTGTAAACCGAAAAAGGGACGTAAAATGTAAAATGATAGCTTGACTAATGGCGGAGATTTGACGTCAGTAAACAACCAAAAAGCCCAGATTGCTCCAATCAAGCTCAATTCAATAAAACGCCATGTTTATTTGTGATTAAAATAAACAGTTTAATAAACAGATGCCCCTCTGCGTTTATCTGACAAATAGTTACACGTGTTACGATTAATTTAGTTCGTTATCAATTGTGGAGTACCAGGCGATCATGTCGCGTGTGACGGTGACACACGATCCCCCTTTGACCAAATTAGTCACTGCTCATCAAACCAAATTAAAATTTCATGCGTATGTTAAGCAAATGTTAATTTTACCGCACCTTCATAGTTTGCATAAACATTTAAATTTATGATAATCGTCGGTTATGACAACGTTTTAGCGAAGCACCTGTTTTAATTTCTATTTGAATATTTCATTGCGATTTGTTGATTGATTAATTGATTTGTAATATGTATTTGACATAACACGTATTGTCAATTTACAAAGTAGGTCTTGGTTGATAATTTTTTGATACGTGATTATGATTATCAAGGATCGGACAGTAAACGCCCGTCGTTTTGAAAACATAACCCTGTTCCGTATGGTAGATAGACTTCCTTATCTTATTTAGATATTCCTTTACATAATTATTTAGGTACTTATTCCTATTTCAAAATTATTGATTATGAGCGATTTACCCTTGGTTACAAAGATTTGTGTAAAAAAACATCAAGTTGATTGGGGATCATTTTATACCTAGTTTACGGAATTACTTATACGAAGTAGATAACTTTATACTTGGTTATTTGACACATTTTGTAGCCTACAAAAATCTTGGTTTTATAACCAAGATAATAGGTATGAAGATATAATAGGTATGAAGTTGTATACTGAACTGATCAATATAAATTTGGTACGTACATCTTATTTGCTGTGGACTATACTCGCAGTTTGTATAGGTATGTATAGAAAAAATACAATTTGCCATGCAATGTCATAGCCGCGCTGGGCAAGCGGTTTGACGTTCGCAATAGTGTGCCCACTGCTATGATGACGCTGCTGCCCATCATTAATCTCCTATCAATGAACGGTCAATGACACTTCAACCCCTTAGTCGACTCTTACGATACCCACTGGAAGAGGTGGGGTGGTGACAAATGTATTCTTACTGCCGTCACCACGCGGGCATTTTTGGAAGAGGTTATAAATCATAATTAAATTCGATCTCATGTTTACTCCGCCATCAATAAGTGTATTAAACTTAATAAGTTCGGCGTAACTGATAAAGTACTATTGTCTTATGACTTATGAGCTTTACTAAACACCAAAATACAACTAGTCTTTGTGTAAAAAGACTGTTTATATTAGTCCCGCTTTATTCAAGTGTCACTTTGCTTTTTGCCGCCGGTTCCCAGCCCCAACGCTATCGGATATCAAAAGAACGTTAATGTTTGCACTATTGTCACTATCTTTTTAATTGAAAGCTTTTCTAACGCTTTTTAACCTTTTTTTAGGAATCGTAAAACGAACAAACGTTCTGACAAAAGACTTCAAAGATTTAATAGGTAGTGTCCTCACATTCCATATGGTGCGCAATGATTTAGATGTCACATTTTTAGTTTTATGTTTTAACGGGCTTGCCTTCATCGCTGTCGAGATTTAGGAATTTAGTCGTTAGTATTAGTAATACTTACTTGGTCTAGTTACGTTCGTAGTATGCATGTGCAAAATAAGCAAATGTACATACTACTTCTTTTACAGGATTTTTTATGCCGTCCGATAGAAATTCTAAAAGCATAAGTTTATGAACAGTTCTCAAAAAGTTTTTACACAAATTATTAGCGCTAATGCGTGAGTTACCGTTTTCATATTTTTTAGGTAGGTACGCCAATTTTTTAATACAAAATTCAGTTATTTTTAATTAAGTTAAGTGTTCTTTCTTACATAACTAAATTGAGAGTGTTGAGACTTTTTTACTCGTAGATATTATTAATTTAATATCTAAGATTTACAAACGCATTAACATGTATAATGTCAATAATAGCACATCTAAATATGTATTCTTAATGAGTTGAAATGCGGTTTCTGTCCATTGTGAAACAAATACTTAGCAATTGTTATGGATAATCCAAAATTGTATCAAGATTATTGATTATGGGTAGACTACTATTTTTTCAGTCTTTGAGTGTATCTAATTAATAGAGATCGGAACTTTGGATGGAAAACTTTAACAAATCTTGTCAAACTGGACATGAAAGAGCAATTATATCCATAAAATATACCTACATATATTTTACGGTGTGTTTACACCAAACGAGCGAATGCTCATTCTATCACTCTACGAAATCAACGAATTTCGACGAATTACGTTATGTGAAACGAACGAATTTCGTAGAGTGGGGATAGAATGAGCATTTGCTCGTGTGGTGTGAACTGTGAACCCACCCACACAGCCAAACATTGTAAGATGTTGTTCAACATAGGTAATAAAATAATTGGACATCGCTGTTTTCTTGGCTAAATTGTTCCCAATCATCCATTTTTTAAAGTTTGCCTCCATAGTTCCGAGCACTGCTAATTAGGTAACTAATTATTTTAAAGATTATCTAAGAAATGCAGTTAAACTGAATATGTATGACTCAACGCAACCAAACAAACAATTTCACTCTATCTTAATTTAATAAATACTCAACAATACCAGGCAAACATAAGTACGTAAGCACGTGTTTGTTCATTGTGCGTCTGAGCGAGTGGCGGAACAATGACGCTTTGAACCCACCCCGGTCTTGACGTTCGAGGCTTGAGGGTTCCGTGATTGACAGTGCAATTAGACATACGCTTATGACTTATGTTGCTCTAATAGCTGTGTCTATACTACTAGTGGCTCTCATAATAATCACCAATAAAAATAAAAAAAAACCGATTACAACCGATTTCTCCAAGATCCCATCATCAGAACCCGACTTGGTGCCAACGGGAAATTCGGTTAAAAAATTCGTCGTGCAAAAAGGAATCTCATATTTTTAGCACTTGTGTCGTAATGTTACTGCCTCCTCGCAACAGCAAATTCCGTATGGTTCAGTCGATTAGATTAGACTTCAAAAGAATTCAATTACTTTTCCAGGGGTGATTCGAATTCGCATAAATACCTATGCTTTTTCATTTAAAAGTAGCTTACATTTTATATAATCTAATAAAACAAAACTAAATAAGATTTTAATCTCTGTTAACCAAAGTTAATCATTTCAGTTAAAAAAAATAGTACTGTCAATACCTAATCAAAATAGAATTCTATATTGTTTATTAAAACACATAAGAAACAGTATTTTTGTTTAATTCTAAATCTCTCTCTTCAATAGTAATTTTATAAAAATATTAATTTATTAGGTACCATTTTATCTTCTTTTATTCCAAATCGTATGCTACCACGAGTTATCCGCAAAAACCAAACCTATAATTAAATTTAAGTATGCAAAAAGCCATGTCGTTTTGAGTACGAAAGTGTTACCCCACATTCTGCGGTAGCAGTTTTTTCTAGGGAACCCTAAATACCGCTGTTTTTACAAGCCATTTGGCCCCCACGTGTCAAGGGCCACAGATTATATTAATTACAGTTTTTGCTCCCGAATCGGCAGTGCCATGTGGAAGGGTTGAAAAAAGTTGGAGTTGGGTCAGTGTGGGCAGTAACCGACGTTTTAGTTTTTAGCAAACAATAAGTAAGTTTAGTCACTATCACTACATAGTATAAAATAAAGTCACTTTTTCTGTCCCTATGTCCCTTTGTACGCTTAAATCTTTAAAACTACGGAACGGATTTTGATGAGATTTTTTAATAGGTAGAGTAATTTTTTTAATAGGTAGAGTTAAAGAGGAAGGTTTTTATGTAGGTATAATACCCGTGCAAAGCTGGGGCGGGTCGCTAGTTTTATAATAAGGATGGAATTGAAATCCTCATAGGTCAAAAGTCTAAACGTATTTTATGGCAAGCGACTAAGTTGGAGGTTTTACTAAACATTGAATTTATTATTTTAAAGAGTTTTAGGAAAATGTTTATACTAGGTGATAATTATCAATTTCCTATTTTGTTACCAATACCAATAATTGTGTAGGTATCTACACACTTTTTTCGAATATACTATAGAAAGATTTTTTGTCAATTTTTGAGAGTAGCTAGGTAGGTACTAAGTATGATCATTAATTTATTCGTATTAAAATCTTACACACAAACAAGCAGTTCTGCATAGGTACTTGTTGCGAGGTTAAACATTTTTCAAAGAACTCATAAAAAGTCTTAAGCATTCGTTAGTAACACAAAAATATTTGGCTAAAATATCCTTCTCGTGCATATCAAACATAGCACCGTAACTGTTACAACACCTTTTTGACAAAAACCGTGATCTATGGTTGTTGTAAATGACACGTTTGCTCCCTTACTATGGGTTCCTGAAATCAGCAGTGTTATTCACTATAAGGAAACCGCCTTGCTGTCAGCGCTGTGTCAGCGCTGCGGCAGCGTCGAGCCTAAAAATGGTATTCACTAATGTAATGTACTTTAAACGACAGTAGTGCTCGCTGACGAATGCGGCGTGAGCTGGAACTACACTGCGTCGAGAGTTTGACGTTTAATGTACGAATTTCGTATTCTCTAACGAAAAACAGCGACGAACTCGCCCACAACCTCGCTCACAGCCTCGATTCCTAATGTCAAATAAAACAGCTAGGATTTTAGACAAGGCTGTCTCGAATTCTCGATGTCGAGCTCGTTGACGAACGCAACGTCGAATGTGTGAATAAGAGAATAGCATAGCTGGTATTCTACCACGAACTTCGATATGCCTTTTCGAGGATTTGCCATTAGAGTGACGGAGACAATTATCCAATCAGACCCCGATTTCACCATAATTTCCCGGCTACTGCTTACTATTGGACGGTACATATGCTTGTTCGCCACCAATATAACATTTTTACTAATAACGGTTAATAAACCACTTTTCTCAAGGTTTAGTAAAATTTTCATAAAATGAGGTTTGGCTTATGATTATGAAATTTATGAAATATGACGGATTTTCGCTACAATTGTTGTGTTTTTTGCGACAGTTGTAATTTACTTCGCAAAAAAGTAGTTATTATTTGCTGCTCATTTATTAAAATTCCTGCACTACATTTTATGTTGGTGGCAAACAAACACGCGGCCCTTCCAATGGTAAGTGGTAACTGTATACTATAGACGCCTACAATTGGAGAAACAGTAAATTTACAATTGTAGCACTTCAACGTGGTGAAGGGCCAGATCAAATCTCAATCATTTTCAGGATTTTTTATGAGGATTCCGAATTTATAAACATTTAGCAGTTGTCAGCGACTATCGCAATGTAACTAAAAAAACTCATGGTAAGAACTAATATTAGTCAACGTAATCGCGTTTTTAAACTAAAAAGGTATAAATAGTTGTACAATAAATCAAACATTTTGACGGTTCCGTACCCGTTTTGGCAGGAACAGGGTGTCGGGTGCCACTTACTGGTACACGTTTTGAGCGATTTATTTTTAGTTTAAAAACTGAGTGTTAATCATTTAAATTAATGAAACATTCGTTGACGTATTTTGGTCATTTGGTATTTTGAAGTTCACGTTTAGAGCCTAGTGTAGGTAATAACTTATAAAAAACGTCTCGATCGTGTTTACGTTTTCATCGTCATTTGTATGAAATGGCGATGAAAAACGTAAACGCGATTAAGGTACTTAAATATAGCCAATGGCTTACAAAGTCACCAATAAAAATTTATCAATTTAACATGTGAGCTCCGATTGCACATGTTTACTACAGGCAGTAGTGGGCCATAGGAATTAGAGATTACTTTGCCTCACAAGTGAATAAGATGCGTTTTACCCGCTCGTATTAAAAGAGCCCTTTACTAGCTAGTGAGGGGAAAAATGGATTGAACAACATTCGACTAATAAATTCCTAATTCACTTCACCTTCAGTCAACAGCCTCTAGAGCTATTGACTGCCATCCCATTTTGAAGTGGCGAATTGCAAAAACGCATCCTCATTGTAATTGTAACACGAGATCCATTGTTCCTTTGATCCTGGTGATAACATCCCTCGTATTAAAAGCACGTACCATATTAGTAGTAAGTACATTTTGGAATCCATCCGATTTTACACCTTACTGCGTATAGTTTTCTTTTTAAATAAGGTAAATAATCGCTTGAGGTTTCTTTTGTATGGCTACGTTTAAGGTGGCATTTCACGGCAGTTGTGTATTAACAATATAAGGATTACATAGGGATTAGGGTCTTTGTCGTGAGTACTTTGAAGGACTATTTTGGTAAACTTTCGATTCGGACCCGTAAAGGTGGAATTGTTAAATATTTTGGAGGCTTGAAGAGATTAAATTGGGGCTCTTTTCGAGTTTTTTCTTCAGTTACCTGCCTATATTAAATATTTAGTAATTTACATTTTTAATCTAGTTTTTGTTTTTGAAGAGATGGTGCGAAATAAATACCTACAACCATTTCTATATGTTTTTTATGAAAATAAAAATGTCGCACGACATGAGTACTTGAGCAGTTCTTAAAAATTGTGTATTAATTAATACACATCGTTAAATGGCTGTATTGTTTCCTATTTCGTTACAAAAACAATAATTAATTCGATTGTGTGTCATCAAACTTATTGGTAACAAAATAGGAAAGCGGTAACTCACAAATTTAGCATTATAATGTTCATAATAATATTTTAATTTAATATTTTTGATTATCCATGAAAAACTATGAAAACGGATAAACTCTTTATTGTATGTGGTATGTGGTTTAGTATAATTTTCTTTGTGGGTAGTTTTGTACTTATCTTTCTTATTGTGATGAGGTCTATCAAAGTTCCTCCGTTTTCAGTCGCCCGCAGACCACGAACCCTGTATAGTGTTCGAAACGTCGGGTTGAAGTTAAATTTAATTAATATACGCGAGTTTATCCGTTTTCATTAGCCAATAATTTGGTTTATTCAGACACAAATTAACTACAATTTTCATAGTTCATTCATCCGGTTTCATAGTTTTATTTAATGTGCACAATCAGCACAATGTTTTTGAGAACTGATCACATTTTTTTACCCTTCATAATATAAACAGCAGCTAAACTTGTACTTACCTATCAGATACATCGGTGTTGTTGTCGGACCTAGGTCGCTTTGCCTGTAACAAATTATTGTTGTTATTAGAAAATTGTCTAACGATTTGCACTAAAATCTTTAACTACAATCTACATTATTTTATTTAGTGTATGCAAAAAAGATTTTTAAGCAAGCAAAACATGAGCAGCGGTATGCATAGGAACAGTTACCCAATTGGAACCCTAGGAAACTCAGGAACTATTAACATAAAGGTATAAAATTGCAAGAAACTATACCACTTCTCAGTTTAACAAGGTTCTAATTTGGCGTAGTTCAATTGGTTGAATGTACAGAATACGTTTTTGTCAAAAGTATTTCAAATACCAAATACTAAATAAAATGTTTTTATAAAAAAGGTAACCAAATAGGAAAACGGTCACTCACGCAATTAGCTCTAATTTGAGAAACGGTCTTTAAACCAGAGAAATGAACCAACTACGAACATAATAATTGCATGCAAACTTATGTTTATAAATTAATACAATAAATATAATAAATACATACAATACAATGTATGTAGTGAAAACAAATCAACTAAATAGTATATCAAATCTACCAGGGCGACATGACCGAGTTAGAGTAATTTGTCCGCTGATATCTCTTATCCATTACGTCGTAGGCGATAGATAATGATATACATGTAACGCTATTGTTAGAAGAAACAGTTCAATGCGATTTGCTTGCAATTCGCGTAGGAGGATTTGAACAATGAACATAAATAATACTGTAATGATTTCCACCGACTTCAAAAAAAGGAGGAGGTTCTCAATTCGACTGTATGTTTTTTTATTAATTTTGATGATACTTTTTTTATTTGAAAGCCGACGGTTAGCGATTGGTCCTATTTTAATTTAGTTAATAAACCAGACACCATTGTTACAGTATATAGATTGTATGTAACATTATTACATTCATATTTTATTGCTGTTGTAATTAGCAATGTACCGAGATCGAGAAGATGTTTCATAAGTTGCGAAACTTCTCAGCAATTTTAATTTTACAAGCAATCTAATCATGTCAAAACCGTTGTATATACATGCCTTTTAATGTATATTTTATGCTCTGCTTACTCAATTGTGAAATACAATATTCTTCGTAACACTTTTTTATAAGTTCTCATGGAAACATTCTCAATGAGAACTTACTCTTAAATTCTCATGAAAATTCTCGAAAATTTCCGCAATTTTGAGAATGCTCTGCAACTTGTACATTGCTAGTTGTATTAATCTCCTAAAACTACTACAATGACAAAAGTCATCAGACTAATAATACACGTGTATTTATTGATTTCTGTTAAATTAAAGGGAAGCTTATTTAGGTCAAAAATAATCATTTTCTCTAAGAAACTATTATCTTAACTCTTACTGTTATTGAGTTATTAAAAAAATAAATTTAATTGCTGAACAAGTGTATTGCAACCTTTGTTACATCCTAATGCTACTTATTTTGACATGTGCTGTCAGTCACCTGAGATCTTATTCTTAAGGTTCTCTCACACTTGCCATTACAATTATTATGTATGAAAACGAAAAAAATTTTTTTTTTCGAAATTAACAAAAGCCGATATACCAGGCAACTTATATTAATGTTCCAAGTAACCCGTCCAATTTAATCAATAAAAACACGGTGTATAATTTTTATCACGCATCGACTCCGTCGGTAACGCGCAGCGACATTTTTCACCCAAACAACGCGGTTCTAGGAACCACATTGTAGCAATGGCAGTCGTATTGTGGACGCTATTTACACACACTTTGATTAATATCGAGATTTCTGTGTCGTGTGCCGTGTGGTGACGGCAGTAAGAATACATTTGTCACCACCCCAATTCTTCCTGCGGGTGTCGTAAGAGTCGACTAAGGGATTGAAGTGTCACTGACCACTTTTTTATAAAGATTGATGATGGGCAGCAGCGTCATCATAGCTGACACATTACTGCGATCGCCAATCCGCTTGCCCAGCGTGGCGATTATGGGCATTTACCTCCTAATGCGTCAATACGCATAGTTAATAGGAGAGGCCTACGTCCAGCAGTGGACTATCTATCATAGGCTGATGATGTGTGTGTGTGTGTCGTAAAGACCAAGCTACACCGGATGCGGGTGCAGCACGTGAACGTGCGTTGTAGCGTCGGGAATGTCATAGTAGCTGGCACACCGCTTGCACGTCACGCGCACGTGCAGGCTACGCAAGCGGTGGGCTATCTAATATGACATTTACATATGCTACAACACGCGCGCCACGCACACGCTCAGTCTTTAATGTTTAATAATAAATAAAATAAATATCTTGGGACATCATACACAAATCGACCTAGTCCTACGGTAAGCTCAATTAAGGCCTGTGATGTGGGTACCAGGCGACGATATATATAATAGATATATACATATAGATACTTAAATACATAGACAGCCATGACCAAGGAACAAATATTTGTGATAAATAAATACACAAATATTGCCCTCGGCCTCGCCAGGATTCGAACCCGGAACCTCCAGCTTCGTAGGCAGGGTCACTACCAACTAGGCTACGGAGGCTGACAAATCTCTAAATGTTTACACAGATACGTACTGTAACTTAAACAATTCTCAAAAAAGTTTGTTCTCAATTGTTAAGCCTTAAATGCGTGAGTTACCGTTTTCCTATTTTGTTACTAAATAACTTTTTAATAATACGTTATAAATTATTGATTGTTTATTTACAATGAAGATTTTGTACATTGTGGACTTTTAATTATACGAAATTTATAGACAAAACATAAATATAATTATATAAAAATTGGTACCAAATTAGAACTTTAACATTCATTTGACGATAATTATGTTAAAATCGTATAAGTAGGTACATAAAAACTTTTTGAGAATTGCTCGTAAATAAAAACAAGACATAACATAGAGATGCGCGAAAAGTGCAATACAAACTGAAATATATAAATGACTATCTCTCATTACTACCCAGCGTGGCGACTATGTGGCATTTACCTCCTAATACGTCTATACGCATATACAGTGTGTTAACATGATGCAGGCTTTTAGGTATTTGAACCGAGGATTGAGATGCAGATTCTTAGCCAAACCATGTGCATTATTTGTTTAAAAATCCTAATTTTAAAAGTAATTAACTTTCTAAGAAAAGTTAATTGAGAAGCAATGTACTTCAAAATAAATCGTTAATTGACACTTGACAATGACAGATCGCAGCCACTCGCAACGTTTGACAACTAAGCAGTACACGCGTTGCATTGATCGTTCGAACGAAATAAAAATAATTGTACAGTTAATTTAAATATTTGTCAACTCTTAATACTTGAAAACGATTGCCAGTAATGCGTATTATTACCCATTTTCGTAAAAGCCTGGGTCATGGTAACACACTGTATAGGAGATGCCTAGGTCCACCCGTGGATTGAGATACAAGATTTGTCAGAGGCTATAAATATAAGGGAACATACCCATACTACGACACCCTTTTTTAAGCGTTTTTGACCCCCCCCCCTGGTGACCAAGCGTAGTATATGCCAAGTTTTCACGTGGTATTTTTTGGTCTATGAAATCGCGTGCTGCAAGAGTACAGGCGTAGGTTAATCAGTAAATTTTAATTGTAGAATTCTACTTTAGGTTTAAAAAAATGCAGTGATGGAAAAAACGGTGGCGTGTAAATCCAATTTAAATTACATTATTACAAAATAATCTCGAAATATACTAGTCACGTGACAAGATACCAGAACCCCCCCCCCCCACCCCCGGGTGACCAAGAGTGGTACTTTGACGGACCTCCTCCCCCCCTAAACAGGTCACGTAGTATGGGTATGTTCCCTAAGCGTAAAATAGGTATAAGCGTAGAGAGTTGACTGCCCTTACATCATTTTTATATCGCGCCTTTTATTATAAATTAATCGATTCCCAAACTATAAGTAGGTACTAATAAATTATTCGTAGACATATTATAAACGGCAACATTAATCACCAACAAATCTTATAAATACCACTTTTCGTTGAAGACTTTATCCGAACGAATGAAATATTTCGTTACAAATACGAGTAGATTGGAATGTGTATTTAATGAGGCAAAAAAAGGTCGTTCATCTTCTTCTTAATTAATTAAATGAAGATGAGACAAATTATTATTATTCACATCGTCATAGTATTTCGTGTTTTTTTTCTAGAATCCTGTTGTACAGTCAAGTGCAAAAATATGTATCGAAAGAATCCTCTTATTAATGGGCGGATTTTTATTTTGTTGTAGTTTTTTTTCAAATTTTCCAAATTTGGATATTTTCATATTTTTTCTACTCAGAATCGCGAGCTCTTTCGATCCTCATTAGCAGAAAAAAGGGTCCCAAGAATTCCATACAATTTTTGTCTACCACTGAGTTACGGTTTACGGTCGAAGAAAGTGTATGAAAAATAGTAACTCAAAGAAATTTTTTTTGGCACTTGTCCTATCAGGGTCGAAAGAGCTCCGAGTAGAAAAAATGTAAAAAAGTCCAAAATTGGAAAATTTTAAAAAACGACAACAAAATAAAAATCCGCCCAAATATGTTACGACGTTCTTATTACATGGAATAAAAGTGCATTGGGACATATTTTTGAGCATGTTTATACATACATATACATCAATTTTAATTATGTGTAAATGTGACATTAACATTTTTTGGCTGTTATTTGTCATGGTTACGGTCACCCGAGTCACGCTGGTTTTATGCAAAATTATGCTACTTACAATATTTTTATTTAATATAACCTTAAAACAGGGGCTCTGAAACTTTTTATTACGTATTTTTAATACTGTATACAATCGATATACACCAATTTAATCGATTGTATCGAGGATGCTGGCGGCATTTCCTCGCTGTATCGCAATAGTAATTCTTACATATTTCATAGGGATTATTTTTCAGTAAATACAATAATACATAGACAGCCACGACCAATGAACAATTATTTGTAATAAATAAATACACAAATAAGGTCTCCAGCTTCGTAGACAGGGTCACTACCAACTAGGCTACGGAGACTGATATATCACATAAGGTAAAAGACACTAGGGGCCTTTGACCCCTTCGAGGTTTTCTCTTTGCCCTCTTGGGAGGCGCCCCACACTTTGACAACCACTGCTATAAAATATTTCCTTAAACCCACAGATGAAGGTGTAATATTTAGATAACCGTTAACAATCCCGAGTTCGAGGAGATGGAAAATATCGAGATAACATTCACGTTATAAATAATAAAAGTCCTAAACGTCTTCGAGATCGAGATAGGCATACCAACATTAATAAAATCGGTTCGGATTTATACTGGCGCCATCGTGTCTACATTAAAACGAATCTAGTTGGGGCGTTTTATGGTACTGTAAAATTAGATTTTTCGCCTTTTATATCCCGATTATATTGATTGTGCTTTGTAAATGATTTGTACTATCAATAGTAGATATCTTTTAGTGAAGCGAGTAAGAAGTGAATCTACATACGGGTGAGAAATTGAGATTATGAGGTACTTTGTGTTTGTGTTTCTCGCATTTTTTTATCTTCTATGTTGTGGTTTATTTTATATCTATGTCATCGCTTAGTATAGTACGCGCAATACAAGCTTCTATTTTATTGAGCTTACCGTGTGATTAGGTAGATTTTTGTAAAGGTGGGTTTACAGTTACACCAAATGAGCAAGTGCTCATTTTATCCCTCACTCTACGAAATCAACGAATTTCAACGAATTACGTTTAGTGTAGCGAACGAATTTCGTAGAGTGGGAATACTGGAAATAGATTGAGCATTCGCTCGTTTGGTGTAAATCCACCTTAAGATTGTCCCATATTTTATTTTAAATACTACCCAGACCTACTCGTATAATTTATTAAAAATTCACATTTGTAACGAATGTGGCGGGTTGAATAAAACTCGTGTCAATCGTGTCATTTCAGGCTTACTAAGTGCGTGTATTTTTCTTTAATACATACCAGGATTATATCTCTAGGGAGCTATTTATAACCGAATAAACAAACGAACACAAAAATCGTGCCCATAGTATTAGACCACGAGGTACCAGGGTCGCATACGTCTCAAGATGTCACCGAGCGGGAGTAAATCACGAAGTTCCCATCGAGGTGTGAGGCCGATCCAGCGATAGCCGCTAATTTATACGTTTTACGCGCGACAACGCTGCGCTTCGGTTACACAGGTTGTTCTTTACATTTGTCACTATAATTGTTCTCTTGTTCGTTTTGTTTATGTCGCGTCCCGATGTTAATATTATAAATCTGGTTGGATGCGGTCATTAAATTTAGAATGGTATTTTTGGACATGACGTTTTGCATTCTTTTCGGTAATAAGGAATTACTCAAGTTTTACAGGTTTTGGGTTATTTATAGCTATACATATAAGTGGTGAATAATAATTATTTCATTTGCTTATCGATTTGTTCAAGATAATCCATAACAGGCTTGTATTTTATATTGGTAATGGTGTGGGTTTATGAGTAAGTTAGTACTTTTGACATCTAAAGGCAGTTCTAATACTAATACAACATTTCCAACAAAATATAGATCCATAGCTGTTATATCTACTAACCAACTTTTAAACCTAAAAGTGCCGGACTTTCTGCCATAAACTGTCTTTTTCTTAATTAAAAATAAAGCAATCCCATGGAAAAATACTTTTGACTATATTTGGAGGTTACAAAATTCTTTACTGAATGAGACAACTAAAAGTGCATTTAAACTAAACGAACATTCGTTCATTCTATCCCCCACTCTACGAAATCAACGAATTTCGACGTAATCACGTAGAATGGGGGATAGGATGAGCGTATGCTCGTTTGGTCTAAATTCACCTTTAGAATATACCTATTATACTGTAGTTTGGATAAAATCTAACTTATTTAACACCATAAATATGTGTTCTGTCGATTTCTTTTCAATAAAAAAGAAAATCTTTAATTTTAAATATATGAGCTCATCCGAAAACAATGAATGCCAAAGAATAAATAAATATATTAGAACATCTTACACAAATCGACCTAGTCACATGGTAAGCTCAATTAAGGCTTGTGATGTGGGTACCAGGCGACGATATATATAAATTATATAATAGATAGATACATATAGATACTTAAATACATAGACAGCCTTGACCGAGGAACAAATATTTGTGATAAATAAATACACGAATAATGCCCTCGCTTCTTCTCCACCCTGTATCCTAATCAAACGGCCTGACAAAACGCTCCATTATTTATACGTAATTCGTTTATTGTTTTATCTGACTTTATATTTACGACGGGACTCCCGTTCTTGAGCATGGAAATTTTCAATTTTACCGTCCGCCATCTTTATTTATTGTCAAAGGGTTATCGTTGATAATTTGAGAGATATCGCCGTTACCTACTCAAACTCTTATCTGCAACATTCATTTGATGGGAAAATCACCCGTATTTATAGTACCAGAAAGGTGACATTGCTATGAATTGATTGCTATAAATCCGAGATAGAATGAGTGATAGATAGCGACGATTTTGTTTCGATATTAATTCGTGTTTTTGAGTCATCGCGTGAAATGTCAATTTCAATAGTGATTTATTTTGTGGCGCTTTCGATTCGTTTAAGGTTGCCTTCATTTGTTTTGGGAGATTTAAGTACTTGTTTGTTACCTTTTTGTTTGTTTTCTGTCACCTTGTAGTAATGACAGTTTTTTGAACTGTGAACTTAACGTTATTTTATACGTTTTAAATGTTTATTTCTTTTCCATACGGATTCGTTTATTTGTTAGTTTAGGAAATGTGCTGCTTGTGTGAAGGGTATTACTGTGCTGAAAGGCCCCATTTTTGAGTGTCTATTTTGTTTTATTTTTTTGTTGGTCTTTCTTTTCAAATCTTTACAATTTATAATTATAATCTAACTAACCTAACCTTATCTAACATTGGCCATTGTGTCATTGCACCGATGCATTTTCTCGCTTTATCGTAATAGTGTTGTGCGAAGAAGTCGCCATCCCTTCGGTCGTTAGTTACGTAAACCAAACGTTTCGCGATTACAGAAAATAATTTCTTAAGTTTCGTTTAGTTTTAATATTCCTTGTTTCACACAGTTTTATACTTTGTTATGTTCCTATTAAGGTTCATTTAGACCAAAAGAGCATTCGCTCATTCTATTCCCCATTCTACGAAATCAATTAATTTTGACGAATCACGTTTTGTGTAACGAACGAATTTCGTAGATGAGGGGATAAAATTAGCGAATGCTCGTTTGGTCTAAATGCACATTTAGAATGATTCAATACATCTATAATATTTATTCTATCATTTTATAGAGTATCATGTTTATTGTTACAATCTACACTTTATTAATACGCGCCTATGTTAATTCGTGATCTATTCTCTTTAAAGTCTATTATTGGTTTGTAGCTTTCCAGTTTC